>CAAKHF010001004.1:18685-32140 GCA_901007745.1 Hippocampus kuda | reverse complement strand
GTCTCTGTGTGCCCTGCGATTGGCTGGCAACCAATTCAGGGTGTCCCCTGCCTACTGCCCGGAGACAGCTGGGATAGGCTCCAGCAATCCCCGCGACCCTACTGAGGATGAAGCGGTTCGGAAGATGAATGAATGAATGATTAAAATGCATCTGATTATGTCACTTTAGCGTCTGTGCCTTTCTCTTTCACTTGAGTGAATGTCTTGATGAATGCCACAAAGAACTGCAGGCCGGACACTTCCTCCATGTGAGTTGCTGTGCTTTCAGGTCCCCTCAGCGGAACAGCAGTTCAGGGAGAGAAATGAGGGAATTTTTTTTTTTTTTTAAAAGTTCGGCCAAAATAATCTGTTTTTTTCACCTTCTGTACAGAATGCAATCAATACCTTTGGCTTCTTCTTGTAGAAGCTAGCTAGCATCACAAGGCCATGGCAGTCTTAGTGATAAAAATGAAAAAGATCCCTGTCTGCTGAATTTACCACATCCAACAGATTTTTTTTTTTCTTCAAACAATATGTGCGATGATGTTTCAAAGAACTCACCAGTAGAGTGGCCCCGGTTTGTGGCATCATGGTCACTGTCGCCTTGTTCACTATCACCATGACCGCTGTCTTTAGAGCTCACAATGTCTGCTTCTTGGAATGCCGAGCTGGAGGAGAGCGGCACAATACAGCCAGTCACGGAGGTACAAGAGAACGAAACTAATTCATGGGTGGAGACGGAGGTCAAGACACAATACTGCGAGGGGGATTAAATGCAAGGCCAGGAGAGTGCAAGAGAGAGAGAGACAGGCAGAGAGAGAGAGAGACAGAGAGAGAGAAAATGAACGACAAGAGAATCAGAACCCGCCAACGCCTAACTGCATTAATACCGTCACGGAGGCCATCACGATTCTAAATTGGATGTTACACATGGCATGTAATGAAATCCAGTCTTAGAGCTTTAATAGGCACCGCTCTGCCAGTTATGGGACTGGTGCCAAATTGAAGAGCTACATTACGGACACGTTGGGAACCATGTAGTCTCTCAGAGCCGCAATTAATGATGCAGAATCCACAAGACTAATACTGATGGGTGCAATATTCAGTTTTATAGATCTGTGAATAGACTCTGGTTCCCTTTGGCCAGCTGGATGTTAGCAGTCCTCAGGTAGCCAATGGTTATGTGGTTCGTCTTGCTCAGCACATTTCTCCGATCAGGGTGCGTGTGTGTGTTTGTCTTTGTCTGTGTGGATGTGTGTGTGTGTGTCTGTGGCTGTGTCTGTGCGAGTGTGAACATGTGCTCTTCACTACCTGTTAACACGTCTTGGTCTGTCCACCAGGTAGGTGAGCTCCGCGCGTTGATGTTTATTCTAGAAAACCCGAAAAAGACAGAGCAGGTCGTCTCAACTAAAAATAGACATCCATTAGAGAAACACACGTGACCACAAATGCATATATTGGCATAGCTTGTTACAAACTAGTTAAGTGGTGGCGTAAGCCGTACGAGATGGTGAATGCATCCACTTGCACGCACGCATCCACTTAATGACTGGGTGAGAAGAGAGCAGCGGAGAGTGGGTTAGGAGGCGATTGAATGTGTAAATGATTGAGCCGGCCTACGCTGGGACTGAACAACCTTTGTTCACGCTGCTGCCATGCTGGGTCGTGCAGAGAATACTTAAAGTGCAGCAAAGGCAAGACTGTGACTGGCTGTCTGGCAAAACTCCAGCCTCGCCGCAATCAACAAAAAAAAGCTTCAAGTCCTCGAAGCTCTCCGGTGCAAAACGCATAAGCTGAGCACAAAATGGGGCCACCAACTCACTTATCTCCTTTTCATCTCATGTTTGCCGCCCGTGTATATTTTTTGCGCATCGAAATCGTTTTTTGAAGAAAAGGGGGCGTGATGATAGCTATCCATGTCTTCTGCACAGCGAGTGCGGTTCTTGGATATTTTTTTTCAGTAAAAATTCTAAGAAATGAAATTGTTCAGTTGTGTAATTTCCCTGAATAAATCTGCCTGTGAAGATGTTTTTCACCACATATTAACTTCAAATGGCCTTGCAATTACACTATGCAGTCACAGGATCCACAAAACATGCATGGACTGTCTTTGTACTTAAGCAAATAAAAACTATTCTTGCATTCATGTAAAATATATTTTTGTTTACACTCTGAAGGAAGACCGCAAAATGTCGAATTGTACAGGAAAACGACTCACATAAGTGCTGTCTCCTTTATCTGACATGAGTGAATAAAAACTAAAGGGCCACAGGAGATTTAAACAATTGACAATCGCCATTAGGCATGACAATGATTAAAGGCCACAGAGCAAAACAGTCAATACAATATCCATCTTCTGAAGGGCTTTCGTTTGACATGACTTGAATAGAAAACATGAAACCGATCTGGTTGGATGATTATTTGTGCCGATATAATCAAGTTAAATGTTCACATTATCATGCATCTGGTCTGATCATCGAGATGCTTACCTCACTGGAAAGAATGCTGCCATTGGATATGATGTCTGGTTGTTGGTCGCTGTAACCAGTGACTAAGGCGCCGCACGGGTTGGTGTGATCCGTATCAGTGCTTCGTGAGGGGCTGCACGGTTTTAGGAACATCAGATCAGTTTTGGCAGATTCCGGTGTCAGACACACTTGGTAGCAGTAGGAGTTCTGGTTCTGGTGGTGGTGGGAGCCAAATCCTCCTCCCACACTCCCCACTCCCGACTCCTCCACGGGCACCTGGCCCACGGGCCCAACACCTGATGTCACATTGGTACTCTGAACCAACATGATGTCGGACTTACTCAGCTTCTTCTGCTTGCGGCCTCGAGCGTGCCTGCTGCAACAGGAGCCGCAACACATGCAACAGTCACCGGCTAATAGGCAGGTGTTCAGGTTGAGTTTCTTGTCCTTTTGGCAACGCACGGCCAAGACAATCATAGCCAAGAGGAAGATGAAGGACACGGAGCCGAGGGCTATGATGAGAATGAGCGTCAGGTCAAGGGATGTCTGCTTTGCCTTGGAGGCAGAGCCACGATCGCCACTGCGACCTTCGACCACGGTGTCCACTAATATCACACTCACACTGGCTGAGGATGAGAGGGGGGGCTGCCCGTGGTCCCTCACTTCGATTAGCAGGTCATAATGGCCCTGAGAGTCCCGCTTGTGAGAGATCCGGCGGGCGGTCCTCAGCTCTCCGGTCCTCCAGTCCATGCGAAACATGCCCATCTCGTTGCCCCGCAAGATGCTGTAGGAGAGCCGTGCGTTTTCGCCATCATCCGCGTCCATGGCCACGACGCGTGTCACCAGGTAGCCAGGCTCGGCGGAGCGTGGCAGGGGCTCCTTAGCCGTGCCGTTTTTACCAATAGGGGCGATGACAGTCGGGGCATTATCGTTTTGGTCCACTATTATCACGTTCACGGTGGAATTTGAGAAGTGCTCTGGCGTTCCTGTGTCCTTCGCCTGGACCATGAAGCTGAATTCTTTGAGCTGCTCATAATCGAAAGAGCGCAGGGCGTAGAGGTAACCGGTGTCCTGATTTATGGAAACATAAGTGTCCACAGACATGCCCTGTATGTCACACTCCAATATGGAGTAAGTAATAAGAGCATTCTGTCCAATATCAGGGTCTGAAGCGCTCACAGCATGAATGAAAGCCCCGGGCACATTATTCTCAGTCACATACACGTCATAAACCACCTGCGTAAAACGCGGCGCGTTGTCATTCTCATCAGAGACGTGCACTTTTATGGACTTGCTGGTGGCAAGAGCGGGCTGGCCCTTATCTTTTGCCACCACCGTGATCGTGTAC
Organism: Hippocampus kuda; assembly: GCA_901007745.1. Lineage (NCBI taxonomy): Eukaryota > Metazoa > Chordata > Actinopteri > Syngnathiformes > Syngnathidae > Hippocampus > Hippocampus kuda. The sequence goes on along the minus strand of CAAKHF010001004.1, from coordinate 28,345 downwards.
GACTCTGTCGTCTCTCGGTCCAGCGGGCCGTCCGTCACGATCGTGTAGTAGTTTTTAAACGACGACTTGAGCTTGAAAGGGACATCTCCCAGGATCTCGCAGCTCATTAAACCGTTCTCGCCCGAGTCCCGATCGGAAACGCTGAAAAGTGCAATCACGGTGCCCGGGGCGTCCTGCTCGCTCACGGACTCGGTCACGGTGCTGAAGCCAATCTCTGGCGTGTTATCGTTCACGTCCACCAGTTTCACGAGCACTTTGCAGTGAGCGGGGACCGCGTTCGCTCCCAAATCTTTTGCCTGCACGTAAAGCTGGTGCGTGTTGCTCTCCTCATAGTCCACCTCACCGGCCACCTCTATCCTGCCTGTCCTGGCATCGATGCTAAATAAGTCTTTAATCCGCGGGGTATTGTGGTTGCTGAATGAATAAATAATTTCCCCGTTTTGCCCCTCGTCAACGTCAGTGGCGTTGAGCTGAATGACTTGGGTGCCCACGGGGGAATTTTCTCGCAAGTTAACAGTGTAGACAGACTGGTCGAAAGTGGGCGCGTTGTCGTTCGAGTCGAGAACTTTAACGACGAGCAGCGCGGTCCCGGTGCGCTGCGGGTTGCCCCCGTCCACCGCGGTGAGCACGTAGCGGTGCACGGCTTGCTGCTCCCTGTCCAGAGGCTTCTCCAGCACGAGCTCGGCGAACTTGTTCCCGTCACTCTGAGTCTGCACGTCCAGGTAAAAATTGTTATTATTGGTGATGGCGTACGTGCTGAGGGCGTTTGCGCCCACATCCGGGTCGAAGGCGTTCTCCACTGGGAAGCGCGTGCCGGGGATGGCACTCTCGGATATTTCCACCGAAATGTCCGCCTCGGGAAAACTGGGTGGATTGTCGTTGATATCCATCACTTCAATCTCGACGCGAAAGAGTTCCAACGGGTTCTCCAAAAACACCTCCAGGTGCAGTAGGCACGGGATGGTCTGCTTGCAGATTTCTTCCCGGTCAATTTTCTCCCTCACCACAAGCGCGCCGTTTTCTAAGTTCATTTCCAGATAGGGCGTCCGTGAACTGGGCACAGTCTGGAATCGGCGAGCAGAAAGTTTGGTTATGTCCAGCCCCAAATCCTCCGCGATATTCCCAACCACTGTCCCGGGCTCTTGCTCCTCTGCCACGGAGTAGCGGAGCTGAGAGAGCGCTCCATCCAGGAAGGAGACCAGAAAAAGCAAACGAATCATGTTTGCTCTCTCCCTCCAAGTGCACTTCAAAAAAAGGCAAAGCTGATTTGAGAAAAAAAATAAAATAAACTTTACTCCTTACTTTCTACAAGCATTCCCAAGCGATCTGCCTGAAAAAAGGCGGCGGGATTAAAAAATCAAGAAAGAGAGAAAAGGTCTCCGGTTGCGCAACTCCTCTCCTTGAATTGGGGTAATATAACATTTCGTCGTTTGAGCGGTGTGAAGCAAAGCCATCTGATCCGAGCGCCTCCGTTCTAATCAATTCGGCACCGCGCGGCTGTGAGTATAGGCGTCAGGCTGGTGCAGAGCCAACACTTCCTGTGCGCAGAAACACACTGACCACTTCTTCACAAAAAGTCACCAAAAAACAGGAAATTGCTGGCTGATAGACGGGGAGGGGGATAAAAAAAAAATGTCAATGCAATTTCTACATGAAGACGATGACGAATAGCAGAGCGTTTCTCCCCCCCCGCCTCAACCTCGCTGAGTGAATGTAAATCAGTGTGTCCGTGCGCTCAAAGCGGATGATGTTCTCAGCTCGGCTTTTGTCAGGCGAGTGTGAGCGGCGGGTTGGTTTTGCGCACTGCTTCTTTCCCCACCAGCCAATGGTGAGCTCAAAGACCGCGCGTAACGCCACCTGATTGGGGCTCCGCGACACCAGCCAGCGCACACACTGGAGCATCTTAACAAAACCAGTTAAGTGCAGTTGCGCTCCTCATCTCTTCTTCCCCTCTTCTCCTCCAGGCCAACCCTTGGCAGTAACAGGGAAATGAAATGTTCTACACATTCGATGAATTAAGAAAGCAGCTGTCGAGGGAATGCTGTTTTGATTCATATTGTACCTGTTAGAATCAATCTGTCATCATGCCGTCTATACTGAAAACAAGTAACTTTAACAACAAGCCGATGCAATGTTGCCAGCAATTATTTTTGCAGCGCTCCTAAGCAGTGCGTGAGTCATAGCGCATCATATATAAAGATGCTCACAGCTCAGGGGCACCCCGGAAACATCCAGTGCTGGGAAAGCTTTCGACTGAACTCTACATGGTGCCTCATTGCCCTTGTCATGGCTCATGTCCAACGGGCGGGCTGCATGTTTTTGGATCTAAGTTACATTTCCCGTGTTGTTGGGGAGTTGTCACTAAAAGGGTTTCCCATCAGAGCACGATCACACATGGGTTGCTTTAATTCAGTTTAATGAAGCATTATGCTTTAGTCCCACCGTGATGCTAATAGCTTGGAGTCTATTAGTTCCCCCTGTCTTCCATTTCTTATCATTAACTCGCCTCACATGCTGGCCTTGGCTGTACTTGCAGTTGCATCATGTGCTATTTTAATTGACAATGAATATATTTAGGAGGCTTCCGAGAGCGGCATATAGTTGAGGTAGTACTTGTGCGCATTTTTTTGAGACGGAGATAACAAAGAGGATGAAAAGGGGTGTAATTGAAATTAATTAGCATAAGTCTCTAAATCCAAGTGTAATAGACGGGGCGCAACAATATCGACCATAATGCAAAGCGACGTGCCCATTGTGGAGTGGATTAAACAGCGATTCTGCATCTAGCCACGCAAGTCAGAAGAAACAAAGAGCAGACGTTGGATAGATTTTCACCCATGTCTGAGCCAGAGCTGTGTGACTGAATCGAGCTGACACTGAAGTGGGATCTCACAGCCGCTCTCTCTCTCTCCCTTTCTTTCTCCCTCTGTCATCCTCCCTTCTCCCCATTTGTAACAGACCATTTTAGAGACCAACGACGCCCCCTGCTGTCTTCTTCCTTTTGTCCCGCTCCATTTTTGACCACTAATTCAGCTCAGGGTACCAGATGAGCCGGGGCCTTAAATGTACATCATCCCAATTTGTACTGATAAATATGTTTCACCATTGATTTTAATCTCGTTGTTTTCAAATACACTGCACAGTCTAGGCTAAGATGGCATCAAATAAAATAGATATTGAAATGTTTCAGGCACAGACTGACAGACATGACCTGAGATAACACTGTGTCACTAATGGCTTTTCTCCAGTGAGGAGATAAAAGTAAAGTAAACATTTCATGAATGCATGTTCATGATGATAAACAGGGACAAACTTTGGAACATACCTGTACCCTTTTAGGCCCGGAAAAGAGAAAACAGTTATACGCGTGTAGAGAACAAGTTGCGACAGTGTAGATAACACACTAAATCCTAAACATCGAGACGAGAGATGATGATGGTTAATGATGGTCTATGTCACGGGATAGTAATGAAACATGCACCACAGAATTCCATGTACCTGTAATTTACTGGGATGTGATCCTGATACAGATTTACAGTGGAGCCACTTGACAAAATAAAATTGTAAATTCAACAAAACCTTTTTTCAGTGTGCTCAGATGAGAGGAGAAACATTTTCTGAGACAACCGAAGCAGTCCAATTGTGATTCATTCAATGTTCTGAGAATGAAAAGATATCTATTGAGCTACTTCGGACCATTGTGCCGCTTCACACATTACTTTGACTCTGAAAAAAATGTAGGAATGTTTGAACCACAAGAAGGCATTAGATGGTACAATCAACATTGCTTCAATTGATAATGTGGTTTGATTTTCAACTTAGTTAATATAATAAATAATTTTATATTATTTTATTATTTATATTTTATAATAATTTTATAAATAATTTTCAACTTAGTACTTTTTAGTAAGGGTTCACGAAGCAAGTTATTTCTAAAAGTAATTCATTCAGCCACTAAACTATCTTCACAAATACAGCTATCTGCCTACATATAAAGTAGATGAGCATGAATATTAACAATGGAGAAGTGGGCGTGACACCATACCCGGACAAGTCTGTGAAAAGTGAAAATCTGATTGAAGTGTTTCCTGTTATCGCTCTTTCTTTTCTAATTCATTAGTGGTTCTGGTATACCGAGGAAATGCGTCTTTTTCTGTTCAGAAAAAAAATTAAAGTGGAATGTCACGTTGTCATTTAAAAGATTAATTGGCGACATATTTCTTTTGATCATTGAAACAAATCATGTTTAATTACCTCGCTCATGCTATCACCGGCGTGCACTTTCTAATTTGTCTGTCTAATACAAACCTATGGCCACGTTTAGAAGGAAACAAGTTAAGAAAAAGACAATTATTGATTTTAAAAAAACAAAGCTGAAATGGCAGATCTATAACTGACGAGCTGTAATATTTGACAAATATGTGAGTATTTTTTCATGTCACACTGGAGGCTTGTTTATTTGATACTTTTTCTGAAGTTCCAATAGTTAGCCTCACAACTAAATGCATTTAAAAAATAAACTACAAGTTACTTTTTATTATTTCAATTAAAACAACCAAGAGAAAAAAAAGGTATAGTAGCTCTACATTACACTGCATTTGGAGCTGGTAGATTGGCTATTTCTGTGTGAAATGATGTACTAGAATGATGAAGTCAGGCATTAATTTCCAAAAAAAAAAAAAAAAAGGGTTCTGCTATACAACAACAATCTGCAATGTGGCAGGGACGGCGGCTGCAGGATTTTTTTTTCTCCCCCGAGGCTAAAGTGTGGGGCTTGACCGAGCCATAGGAGGCATGAAAAAAGTAATTTATCGATATACTTTAGGGTATCAAATAAAATGTTTAACTGAGGCTCCACAGGTTTCTGACAGGGCTATATAATTTTAAGACAAATATCTCCCCATAGGATTATAAGCATCCAGATGTTGGAAAAGTTTGAACACCACTGCCACAGATGATGTCCCTGATAGAGAGCTCAAATGTTGCACCCAGTTCCAGGGATATGTGTAATCGGCATACCTGCTGAGATGAAATCTATGATAGAACATTGCCTATCTTCCCCTACCTGGTCATGTGTATGATCTTGACAGAGAACTCAGTGTTGCAGTTTTGAGTTATTTAATCCAATATACTTAGGATGTGACAGCGAGAAATCCCAAGAGGCAGAAAACAATGAAGATACAAAATAATATATATGCAAGTAACAACATAAATTGACGTACTTAGTCAACCCTCTCATGTAAAATCTAAGTTCAACATGCTTGAAGTGTCCAATCCAGGTGGGGAGTTTTATATTACGATTTGTATTTTTTTTTTTAGCCACTCAATGACCACCATTTCCAAGGCTCGCTCTTCAGTTACTGTATATCACATCTTAAGTAGAATAAATAAACAATGGAATGCACATGTGCGCGCGCACACACACACACACACGGAAGTCAGCAGGGCTCACAAAATGATGCTGAGATACAAAGTAGACTAAAACCGTTGATCTTCATACAGCTTGTACAGTGCCATCTTCAAAGACTGGAGGTATAGTACATGTTCTGTTTCTGTGGGAGATTTACACTACAAATCCTCTTTATTGTTTTTAAACCCCTTTTGTACCCACGTTAGCGTGCCAATTGATTCTTCTGCCCACGCATTTTTGTGTGGTCACTGTTGTCATATCCTACTGACTCACCAACATCCTCCATCCAGGATGAAAGTCTGCCTGTACCATCAGAGCTTGAATGTGAATTAAAACGGTATAATAGAAAAGAAGTGAACAATTCAGTCAAATTGATTGTTTCCTTCACAAAGTCATCCATCCATTGGGAAGGAATACAAACATAATTTAGGGTAACAAATGGGCATTTCTCACTAGCTTTGACACAAAGCAAGCTATAGCAAGCCATTACACTTATAATATATTTTAATAAATGTTGCCATGAACAATCTTTTACATGCCAGGGACTATAGCAAGCGATAACTCAACTGACCATCTGTCATCATTTGATGGATATGGACGCTTGGGTTGCCAAATATTTTTGTGAATCCACACTGTACCTAAACCTGGCGTTCTCGAATGGAAATGACCGCAGTTCAAAAACTGTTCTGAGCAGGGCTCCAGACAAGGTTTTGTTTTTTGTTTTAAACTTGGAACACAGTGGCCCCTAACCTGACATTTTTTGTGGGCAAGTAGATTTAGGGGCAGGAGGTTTGTCAGCAAAAACAACAAAAATTAAGAATATCCTTCCATCCATGTTATACGCTGATCCTCACAAGGGTTGCGGGGCGTGCTGGAGCATATCGCAGCGGTCCTCGGGCAGTAGGCGGAGGACACCCTGAACTGGTTGCCAGCCAATCGCAGGGCACACATAAACAAATAACCATCTATGCTCACACTCACACCGAGGGACAGTTTTGAGTGTTCATTCAGCCTGATTCAGAGGGATTGTCCCATGCTGGTGTCATTTTTATGAATGGAATACCATGACGTTTATCCCGCATGTCTACTTAGCACTGAATTACTCTGTGCCTTGATCAGACATACCAAAAGTGCGTTAGAGCACCTGCACAACAAAATAGGCTGCATTTTATCCAGTCTAAAATTGTGTCTACTTTTTGCAAATAAATTTGCAGATGCATCTGGGGATGAGGCAGTAAACGCGCTGAACTCGGTCATTGCCCGAGCACGAACATTGACAATGCGCACGTTTTTTACACTGAGCGCAGACTACTTTCTGTTTCCAAATTGTCTGATGAGTCTCAGGCGAGGCAACTGCATGCGCCAGGACGCCTACAGAGGTGCAACATGGCCCCAAACACACTAGACCAATTACGCCTATTTTTACGCGCAGCGCACAGGTGCCAGTCAACCAAAATTGGGACCTCGGAGTGCAGAGCACCCAGATGAGGAAAGGGGTATGTACAAAATGGATGGTTGTACCCTCAGCTTAAAGTGACTGTGTGTGTGATAAGTGTCTGTCCCAGACAGCTGCAGGGTGACTCCTGGGTCTTGAGGCTATTACTCAGCCTGATGGGTGGAAGGAGAGCAGAGTGGTGGTGAGAAAATGTAAAGGGTGGTAGGAAGGAAATAGGGATGGATAGGGCTGAAAGGAAGGCAGGGACAGGACATTGAGGCAGGATGAAAGAACGGTTGGAGTGAATGGAAGAACGGGGGCCTCAGGAGACTGAGGTGTTAATGTGTGTTGAGGAGAGTTGAAGAGAAACGGTGGTAGAGCGATGGCAATCTATGTGATGGACTTGACAGCAGCGATGACATGAAAATGGGAAAAATAAAGCTTTGAAGAGCACAAAATGAAGCTTACATTATTTGAGGTAAGTGGCTGCTTTTCACAAATGATCGTCATGTGTACAGTGGTAAGAAAGCATTTTCAAACTCGATCACATGGGAAATGGTGATTATCAGTGATCAGAGAAGCCCCTGGTGAGATGAACTGCTCAAGAAAAAGGAGATGGGGGCTTTAATGCTGCTTATGTCACTGCATGTAATAGAATTATCCAGCTGCCATGCAAAGCTGCACCTTCTGAGAACGGAAGCAAACATCGTTCAAATTTCACCAGTCAACAGCAAATTTGAATCCGAGGAGCTGGCTCTGTGTCCCTAAACATATTTTCAACAGTGATTTAAAAAATGCCCCTACTTTTTCAAAAATATTTATTTATTATTATCTTTTTTTTTAAGTACATCAGGTTTTTGAGAGATGTTTTTTTTGTACAGATTTTACCATGTGTTGTCATTCATACCAATGACGTTTCACAAAAAAAATAAAAATAAAAAATCCAGCTATTGCTGAACCGAACCCATAATTCGTGAATTCCACTTAACATATTACTAAATGACATGCTATATAATTTCTATTACCATATCATTTGTATTAACATTCTGAAAACCTGATGTGCTTGAGGAAAACTGAGGGCATATCGATACACCCGATACTGATACACCCGTGTTGCAAGAAGGAGCGGTACCGCCGCTCGTTCCTGCCGACTGCTGTCAGGCTATTGAATAGACAGACCTGAAAACCTGGACTCACCCATTTTTAATATGCTTGTATTTATATTCTATAATTTATATTTATTTGTATACATTTTGTCCTCATATATATATATATATATATATATATATATATATATATATATATATATATATATATATATATATATATATATAATGGGCGGCCCGGCATGCATGGCAGGCGGATTGAACACTCTAAATTGTCCCCAGGTGTGAGTGTGAGCGTGCATGGTTGTTTGTCTCTGTGTGCCCTGCGATTGGCTGGCAACCAATTCAGGGTGTCCCCCGCCTACTGCCCGAAGACAGCTGGGATAGGCTCCAGCACCCCCCGCGACCCTAGTGAGGATGAAGAGGTTCGGAAGATGAATGAATAAAAATATACTTTTGTTCTTCTACTTCTCCCTTTCATAATTTTGCTGCTGTAAATTGGGAATTTCTCCATTGTGAGACGAATAAAGGTTTTCATATCTGGAATCCGCTGAAAAAAAAATCTTTTCGAAAACTTAACTTGCATGTCTGAAATTGGGAAAATTTGACTAGTGTTTTCATCACTCGTTACTATCATGGGCCGTTTTGGCCGCGGGGTGCCCGACCCCCGATGAGGACATGAAGATGGCAAACCAATACGAAATACTTGGGGATACCCTTGAATAATTGGCTGAAATGGGTGGGAGCACCAATATGGAAGTGTCCACGAAGGGAACGAGCAGAAGGAAGTGCAGCAAAATTTTGCAGATATTGTACTACAAAAGAAATGCCTTAATTTGATTCCGCTGTTTTCTGCAAGATACGAAAAGAACCCCATATTAAAAGATGTTATATGCATTTTTTCACAAGATCAAACAGTTCCCAGGTGTCTCCAGAACTTTCCCCCTGGCATGCTTTCCTCGTCGTTCAGGAACTTATTCAAAGTATCAAGAATCAGCCATTTTTTTAACAGCATCTTTTCTGCCACAGTGACAAAAGCTCACGCTTGGGGGCTGGTCTGTATCATGCAGCGCGTCAATCCTACTGTCCCAAATTGTTTCGGCCAACGTCAAATAGTCGATATATTGACAACCAGTGGGTACTTTCTGCCTCATTCGGCAACCAGCTGCACGCTTCTCGTGGTGGAAGCCAAGCCCAGAGTTTGAAAAATGACAATGACAAGAAAAAATGTTGGCGTAGGCACATTGCCAAACACAAACAGCCCTCTTCACCCCCAACTCGCCGACAAATTCATGAAGCAATCACCTAAGAGCCTGTTGATTATTAGAAGCTAATGTTGATAGAATGCTTTTTTTAACCATATCCGTAAGCCCCCGCACACATCCACACTGAAAAGCACACCTCGTAGATATTCCATTGCATTGTGACAAGTGTAGGCGGCACCATAGCATCACCAAGCGGCCCAGCTACGTTTGTCAAATAGTGTAGTGGTGTGATGCATGACTTCAGTAAAACATAAACTGCTTCACCCCATGTCGACAACACAGCCAAACATTATTATAACAACATTATAACATTATTCATTTCAAGCTAATGCTGGTAACACTGTAAGCTAATGCTAATCTGTGCTAAACTTGCAGCTTTGATTGACATGAGAGTGCTTTGTGGCTGGGTTAAATTGTCGTTGTCCCCCCCCCCCCCCCCCCCCC
>CAAKHF010001004.1:1907-12035 GCA_901007745.1 Hippocampus kuda | reverse complement strand
TTTTTGAACACTTTTTTTTTTTTTTTTTTGGCGGGGAGGTGGTGTTTCAAAAACGTTTACATGAGTGGAAAATATGTTTTCTTCGTGATGCATCTTATTCAAATTGGTGTGTGTTTTGGGAGTACATTTCTTAACGGCGATTGGCTGTTGTGATGCGGCGTGGCGAAAAGTTCGCATTTTCAAATGGTAGCGATCCCCGGCAAATGCGTCATCCGCACATGTGCACTACATTTATTCACGCTTATACAAGTGAACTGTATTGAATTTATATGGAGTCGTAACCTTCATGGACTGGAGCACAGTTTAAGAACAGGTACTTGACGACATTATCATTGAGGCATTTGGAATTTGAAGTATTCTCAAAGCTGATGAATAACATGAAAATCATGCGATGTGTTTGTTCTAAGTGCTTCATTTCAGTAAAGAGGTTTGTAGCATGCAGAATTATATTCTGGGTAAGCAGGAAGTGTGTTTTTTTCTTTGTCAATAGTGACAGATCCAGTTAGACGTTTGGCTCTGGGGCCGCTTAGCTAGTCTAAAATGCACTAAAGCGAGGAACGCCAGGGGGCAACTCTGAAACGGCTGTCTATTTATTGCAGAAGGAATATCAACACACACTCGCACACTCATAGGAAGATCATTCTCTCTTTAAACATTTCAAAGCACTCACAAAAAGTGTGCAGGCCTCACAATTCACACACTCACGTCAACCTCCTGAGGTGAATCAAACCAACATTTCAACATTGGTTGTTTTTTTTGTTTTTTTTAAACCCCTTGAGGTCTGAAGTGAAGTAATACCCTAGGCCTTCTCCACTTTAATTCCAATACCTGATTTTGCACTGGTACCCAACATGCCTTAAGGCACTAATTGAAATAGCATTGGGTGTCTTTTGATTTTTTTTTTGGGATGTTCATCCTCAGGTGGATGCAATTTTCTGGTCCACTTGTGGAAGCGGTGTAAAGGTCGAAGTTGTAGGTGGAGACTAAATGGGGGGGATTCAGTGTCAGGCTCAGAATACATCAGGCAAGCGGTTAGATTCGGAGATTTGGAGTCGTGAACTGTGCTCTAAACAGATGGATCTGAAAATCTCTACATTTCAGAGGAACAGAAGAGTAGCGAGGCTTTGGTTAATTGGAGCACCAAGTCAAATATTTAAGATCATAAAGACCTTGAACTACTGTTTCAGAGAGGACGTGTCAAAAAGTGCTCAAGGATACAAACTGCATCATGAGAAGCCAACCTTAATAACATGATTGACAGATATAGCGGCCATTATTTTTTGACCATTCTGAAATTAAACCAGATGTAGTTGAACACCGCAGCCAGAATCTCATTTAAAATACAAGATAAAATGAGAATCCTGTCAAACTGCAGTCCATACATCTGTTGAAAATTGTTGGCCAGCTCAGGAGACCCCCTCACCCCATACACACTTAAAAGGAAACATATTATGCAAATACAACTTTTTTAATTGCTTGTAAACAATTATGCAAACGTCATGACCTTTTTTTCTGGTTGGTTAGTGACTGGAATGAGATGACTTCTAATGGTGTCTCTATTAGGTCCTTTCTGTAATCTAATGGTGTTAATTACCTGACTATCAGCTCACGGTCACTTCCATATTTGTTTTTTCCCCCCTTGTTTTATAACCGCGTAAATTACTGGAAATGTGCGTATGCAACTTGATGTATTTTGGGGCCCTTTTAGTTTCCACATGTTTTCACTTTCTCGAAATGCCAATCTCACTGATGTCATATTGTAACTGAATGCTTAGGTTTGCTATTTTTTAGTCTCATATGCAGACTGCCGATAGCAACCGTTTGACACTGTAGCAATAAAGTAGCATCCTGCTACCCTGCTTATGAGAGGCACTCAACTATATTGGAGTCTCTTCTTTTCATAATTATATTTTTCAGTCACAGAGTCCTGAGCAAGTTGTCACATGCAGGCTAAAACTAACCAAAGAACAAAAGAAAAGGGAAGACAATGGACACCACAAACTATTAATGATGTGAAACACTTTTGAAGTGAGAAGAACACCCAAATTATGTGTTTTAACAATGACATGGTGTCCAGTATTATATTGAGAAAATCAAGAAGATCGCTACTGAGCAGCCAACAGTGAAATCGGTTTTCATACACAGGAATCCTGGATGTTCTGAAGTCGCAAATCTGAGGTACTGAAACAGGATTTTATTGATTTCCTCTGCCAACGGTATGATGAGGAGATGAGCCTTGCAGCAGATTATTGGTGGATGCCAACATCAGGTGGAAGCCCAGGACCACGGCCCCATTGGCCCTGCCCTTTGCCTGCCCCCGGTCTCTTGTTCACAAGTGTGGGAAGAATGGAAGGGGGGATTAACAGGTGAGTTGATGATACATCTACAGTGATCTGTACTCTGTCTTAGTCTGTCGTGGTGAAGAAGGCTGAAAGGCAAAGCTCCCAAGATCCCAGATTCAAGTGGCTGAAATGAGTTTCCTCTGCGGGGTGTCACGACTACCTCTAAGAGATAAGGTGAAGAGCTTGGTCATTCAGAAGGGACTCCAAGTGCCACAGACGCTGACACTGTTGGATCTATCCTAATGCAAGCATAATGTAACAATATAAAGTAGGGAAAAAAAACCCATTAAGATCGATCCTCACCAACAATTGAAAGAGTTCTTCATTGGCTGCCCCTTTTTAGTTTCTTTTTTTAGGAAAATGGTTATGATTTTATTTTCATTTTTCTGAATCCAGCTAACACATCAATCCCTATAAAATGTGAAATACCAAAACATGACCGATCTGATATGCATACACTGTATGAAGGCTTTTGACTGACATGACAGTAACATGTTGTCCATTTGTATCATGTTTAGGTTTGTGTGGGGCTGAGGGTATCATGGTATCGGCACATTTTGCCTGCAAGGTAGAAGTTTAATGACCCTTCAAGGTCAATGATAAAGTGAGCTGCTTGCAACTAAGCAGGGTATACAACAAAATAGTGGCTTTGATCGGCTGTGAGTGCTGCTCCACTGCCTGCAATTAGCCTCAGGGCTCATCTTTTTAAAAAGACATCATTTTCAGCATCATTCATCATCCCACTACCTGTAAAATCATTTCGGCAGTGTAAAACCGAATGCTATTTATAATAATCTCTGTTTTCCAGACAGTGCGGCAGATCATTTAAATGTGTATTTTTTTTCCCCCACCTCACACTCTGAGAAAATGAAACAACAATACTACTGTTAGAATTTGAAAATGGATACATTTACTCCCAGTAAGCTGCACGGACAGCTTTCCATTTCTGAATTTTTCATGAGTGGCTATATATCTGTAATGCATACAGCTCACCATTCCATGCTGCATTGATTGAATAACTTGTTATAGTATAGTGTGATGGAGTGGAAGCAAGGACAGGTGGACCCAAGTGCTGAGAGGAAGGCAAGGCAAGGCAAGGCTGGAGTGGAGGCAAAAAAATGTGTATTCATAACATGCTGCATAGAGCCAAGATCATTCAAAATCCAAAGAACTACCGTAACTCCGATGGGACATATTGTGCCGAGGTTTAGCAGTACGTGTCGAGAAACTCAAGAGGCAATTCATGGCATGCAAATTGAGGTGTAATTCATTATGGTCAAGTAATATCATATATGTATGATATTTGAAAATGTGTCAAGTCTTATTTTCAGGAAATTGCTCCAGCGTTCACGTGACTTATGAACAGAGACGGGTAATTTACAAAATGTTCCCCGCCCGTCATTTGTAATCGTCATCCCGCTATTTTTCAATTATTGTTATGTAATTATTATTATTAACAATCAAAATGTAACCATTCAGGACACACATCATGATATAATGTGGACTTTTCAGACCACGAGGCATCATTCTAATTTGTGTAACACCATTCAAATAAGATGTTTTAGCTTTTCTGGACCCTCGTTGACAAGTTCATTCACTTGCGTTTAAAGATGCTGCAACCGCAAACTGTTTATTGACAACTTCCAAAGTGTTCCTGAATTCCTAAGTAGTAATATCAACTCATTAGCTTGCCTGAGGGATTTCAGGTCGCAAGCATGTAAGTTTCCTCTTGGCCTTGTGCTGTACAAATGGGTTGCATTTAGAGAGTGCTTCTCTTCCTTCAAGGCAGCAAAAGCCCTTTGACATTAATGCGTCATTCACACAGAGATGTTCTGTATGCTGTCATCAATCACGAAAAGATAAATAGTCTTCCTTTGTGTCACAAATGCACATCACCAACTTCGCTTGGTAATATTTTTTGTCACAGCTGTCAAATACAAAAAGTGTAACCAGAGTGAGTATAAAACAATAGAAACAACAACCTCGCAACTGAAGATGCGTAGAATGACACTACAGTCAAAGAGTTTTAACCCTTATGTGCATCACCTGCCATATGTACACGTTTCCACGAGTGAGGTCAAAAATGACAATATTGAGAATGAATGCAATTTAGGCTGTAAACTTGAAGGAAGGTTGTAACTTTAGACTTCTGCCAAATTCAACAATATTCATCATGGAGAGTGGATTCTCGCCATTCCCGTGGACAACTTGAACCAGACACATCACGCCAGTGTGGAGCCCGCCGTATTTAAGACAAACATGTAGATAGAGAGGCACTGTCAATGTTAAGGTGGATTATTCACCAGTAGGACAATTTCAAGTACCATGTATTAAATGAGAGTGACACAATGGTCGAATGGTTAGCGCGGCAGCCTCATAGTGTAGAGGTCGTGGGTTCGGTCCCGGCTCCGGCCTTCTTGTGTGGAGTTTGCATATTCTTCCCGTGACTGCATGGTACCCCGGTTTCCTCCACATTCCAAAAACATGCATAGTAGGTTTATTGGGCACTCCGAATTGTCCCGAGGTGTGATTATGAGCACGGATTGTTGTTTATCGATATGTGCCCTGTGATTGGCTGTCAACCAGTTCGGGGTGTATCCCGCCCACTGCCCGTAGACAGCGGGGATCGGCTCCAGCACCCCCTGCAACCCTTGTGAGGATAAAGTGGATTAGAAAATGGATGGATATATAAAATGAATGCATTGAGTGTTTATAGTTTCTTTATGGTGAAAATTGCATTGATATTCTGCCACGCGCCCCAAATTAGCTTTTGCATATTGATAATAACTTGTCTTTGTTTAAAAAAAAAGTTGTTAAGTATTGTCGCAGTAGACTAAATCCTTTTTCAACTTGTGCACAGTATTTGTTTTGGTATGAAAAAAAAAAAGTTTAATATCCTGTTTCATTTGGGTTGCGCCATATGATCTGCTGTTTGTCATGTGCACTTCAATGGTGCCGCCTGTAATTCATTGGTAAAAGACTGTCTTCTTTCATCTCTAACCGCAAACAACATGGATTCAGCATATCCCGCAAAAAATATGGGATCTCTTTTAATGATTTGTTTCAAGTGTCTCTTGCCTCCTGCTAAACTCTGTGTGTGTGTGCATGTGCGTGTGTGTGTGTGCATGTATACTATATCATTTTCCGTCGTCTGCTTTGAAGTGAGTCTCACCCCATTTTCACTCCTCACTGGATGTTAGATCTGAATCTGGATGAGATCAAAACAAATTCACTTATCTTTGACGTTTTCATACCATCCTTGATTCAAATGGCAGTCACCTGAATGCCCAGCTCTTTCAAGCAGCTGCCTTGCCCTTCAATGCTGTGTATCTGCATACATTCATTTGCTCACTTCACTTCAGTCTTTATTTTTCATGAATAATATCATTTGTTCTGTCTCCTTCACCATACACTGCATTACTGGCTAATTACCTGGAATGTGTTGTTCAACCCTGTCTCATTGGGTTTGATCAAAAGGTAATTGTATCCCAGTCAAATATTTGTATTCCCCCCCTTGTCTGTTTGATTTGACTGCCAATCCTTGTCAATCCCACCACTGGACCCAGCCATAGCTCACTGCCCCGCAATCTACTTTGCGCATGCAACGGATTCGAATGACAAAGAGAGTCCCTGGATCCCCACAGGGAGCGTTCGATGCCAATACGTTCACGGTCATTCTGAAGAGTAAAGCAGGGATTTGTTGGAACAATGGTTTTATTGAATGAGTCTCAACCCATCCGCAAGGGCATATTTTGGGGCCCAAGGCAAAGATGGTCATGGGGCTCTCCACATCTGTGTATTACAAAAATGGAGTATATTTATGTTTATTATCATCAACTAAAAAGTCTGAATTTGAAAAAAAAAATCTTCAATATCCTGAGCTAAATAAAGTCTTTCTAAGTCCTGCTAAGGACGATTAACAAACAAATGAATCGTTTCAACACTGTCACAATGAGCGCTTACAAGTATCGAAATTCCGTTTTTTCTTTGCGGAGCAGTTTTGTGAATCAATTACTTCACTTGAAGGTCAATTAACAGCAAGTTCCAAATTCTGGCCCGGGGGCCAATTACGGCCCGTCTTCAAATTTCAACTGGCCCGCACGGCCGATAGCATAAACTTATTCATGTGTGGCCCGTCAGCACTGAATGGCCACAGTCGAAAATAGACACGTAACAAAAAGCTATTTTATATTTCACCAGAAGATGGCAGCAATCCCGTGGCCGCACACTCAGGTGTGTTCGGAAGTCCTCTCCGAATGCGGTCTGCCTCTCCAAATACATCACTCTCTAAAGTCATGTAAGATATCAGAGTGAATTTCTGAACACACTGCTTGCTGCATGCGCCTTGTGTGACCCTTGCCAGCCCATTTCCAAAATGGAGACTGTCACAAAGACAAAGGAAAGTGGATGGCGTCTTCCTCCATCATCAGAGCCAACACACTATAAGATGGTGAGAAGTTGACAGCTCTTCTCTTCTCTTCTCACAGCTCTCTCTTCACTTGAGTGTCCAAGACATGAGAACATCGGTTCTCGTCATCTTTGTCACTCTTGAAAACATCTTGTGTAAAACGACGGTGTCGGTACCAGATGTGATCGGGCTGCACGATTGCATCTCGGTCTTTTGCACCTTCCGATGATTGCATCTCCAACTGAACAAAGTGCACAGTTCAAATGTGTGCTCTTTGGTTTCATTTTTTTCCCCGTTCACCTCGATCTTTTTTTCTCCATACATAGAATTACAGTTTTATGACTGTTTTAAATGTTTATGCAAATGTTTATGAATGCAATGGAAGGAGGGAATGTAGTGTACTCAGGCTCACAAAGAGAAATGTTTCCATTTATTTCAATATTTTTTTTTTCTGCTTTTACTGGAACTGTGGCTAGTCAGCTCCTAGGTTGCTTCACCGATATTTCCTTCTCGCTTTCAATACCGGATGTGGTCGGTCTGCAAGATTGTTTGCATATATACTGTAATTATATAATGTGAAATATCTCTTCAGAAAATGTGTCTGTTTTCCTTCCAAACAACTATTACCTACAATCCCAAAGCCATAAAACATTCCCGCTTCTATCCTAGCGGAGCATGACATCCTCAGGTGTGCAGACAACTGATGGACCGCGATGCAATATGCAGCTCGATCAAATCTGGTACAGACATTGGTCGCTGGATACGCTAAGGCCTCAGAAGTAAGTAGGTTTGCTTAATCTGTAAGCATCTACCGGGCCACTAAAATTTTAGACATATTTCAGATGTATTGCCCTAAACAAGAGCAGAAGCGATGATAGAAGGATGCAAAACACACACACACACACACACACACTCACACACACACACACACACACACACACACACACACACACACACACGTAATAAAAACAGCATAGCAAGCTAACAACCAATGTCAGCAAATTTAATTTTCAAATTGCAGATGTTCGATAAAATGTAAAACTTGAATAGCATTTCCAGCATGTCAGCTTGCCACGCGTGACTGCCATGCATCGACAACATAGACCACAATCCAATCATATGCAGCTCTAAAACGCAGTTTCACTCTCCTAGTCAATTAGCAGAAGCCAAATGTGATGTTGGCTCCATGGTGTGAGTGTGCATTCCTGCGTGCTGGTTGGAATTCAATCACCCACCGTGCTCCCACCTCTGTCCAAAATTTTCACGAGTCAATGGCTAAATCTTTTTTTTTTCCAAAAAAAAGAGAGAAATCAGCTTCTCACTTAAATATCAATATACATTATACATATTTTGAAATATTTTTACGATGTACATCATTTTCTTTTCAGAAAGAAATTTTTATTTCATCCAAAGTGATTCGGCCGAGCGCCCTCTATTGACCAGCCGCCACAACGCTTTCATGATGTAATTGACAATCTGCCAACATAATCTCGGACAGATTTACAATTTATTTGACATATTCTGATGAAACTGTGAGTTCCCAAATATCGGCGGTGACATCCTTCATCATTTCTGTTTGATATGCATGCACCTCCAACGGCTTAGTGTGCTCGTGTTGACAATGTGGACGACTGTGTATTTCCATTTTCTCTGTGAGATTATGCATAAATGAGTGTATTCATACATATGCATGCACTCATGTCTATCACTATATTTGTCTCCGTGTCTTTCTCTAGCTTATGGCCCTCAAGATCCACAAGTCATATTAACATTAGCCTTTCCCGGGACTGTGTGGCAAGCCTGAGCCAGGGAGGAAATGAGGGATGTGATAAATAAAGCAGTGAAGGGGTCACCATTGTCAGGGAAGGTTGGGGATATGAATATTGTCACACTGAGAGCATGTGGGAGTGGCATTCTGCAGCTGAGGGGAATGAAAGAGAGGAGGCCAAGTGAGTGCTTGTCAAGTGGGAGAGGGAGTGGCAGGTCTTAGCTGGAGCATGACTAAGTGGAGGGGGCACGGTTCTGCGTCACTCACTTTGAGTTGAGTTCGAAACTAATCAAAGAGTGCGCTGTGTGTTTGCCGCTCAAATTAGACTTTCATGAGAAATGACTTTTCTCTTTGAACTGCACATAATATGAAGTATATTTTCAAATTATTCAGATGGAGCCCATTCTTGTGTGTAGGTTCACCGCAAGATGTATTATTAGCATATTTGTTTTATATTTATATTTATTAGCCTCTTTATTTCATATTTATCATATTAGCAGATTTAAAGTGTTGAAAATATCTAAAAAAAAAATAGGTATGTGACATTTAAGAGAGTCTGCGCTGTTAAAAATGGATCACCGTAACGCTGCAGGGAGACAGAATGAACTTGAACGTTTCTTGCGGCGATGACATAGTTCGTGCGAATGATGTGTTTGACGCGACGTGTGTCGGGATGAGCTGCATAATCAACCAGAGCTAGCCAATACATGCTTTATGCAGCCAGGTTGACATTGCAAATGAATGCTACTGTTTGTGTCCACCATTCAGATTATATCATGGCAGTATCATTAACCGTAACTCACAGAGATTAAGTTTGCGTTTCACTTTGTTTTTTCCTGATGGGCTTTGCTTTCATTTAATTGTTGATGACACTGACAACATAATCACTCAGCGATATACCTTAATTTTAAGAGGATATTTCGAATCGCAAAGAAATGTTCAAGGTGCACTTCTCCTCGGCTTATTGGTCCAATCGTACACCACACACTGTGACAATTTAGTCATCGAACCAGAAAACAACGTGAAAACGGCGGAGAGAAATCAATGTTTTCAAGTTAGGTGCACTGAACAAGTGGCAAAGCAACATGAACGGCCATGGCTTCACTTCTCGCTGCGGTGAGTAAGCGGCCTTGTTAGTCAATTATATAAAAGTTAGTGGATGAGAGAATTAAGATCCAGCCTTAGCCTCTCAATCTATCACAGGCCAGCTAAGTAAATTTGGTTGTATCATAAATCCCAGTTGTTGCTCTTTTGCAGCGTAAAAAAAACAAAAACAAAAACTGCTGAGTAACATCCAATGAATCTATTTAATGTTTCGTCATCATTTCTCAGAATTTGCAAATTTAATCTCTATATTGACAAGCGTATATTTGTCTTTTTCATTGTTGTGTTGACCTCCTTTTAAAGAAAGGCAAGAGGTTCTACATTAGCATCTCTGGTGAGTGCAATGTGATTTATTTCACGTTTTTAAATTGATAAAGACTGATTGTGAACTGCTATAGTGTCGACATTTGGAGGTGATGTGTTGGACGATAAAGGTAACTGTGTTTTTTGCTTCAATAATAATAAATCTTCAAATACGTGAAAAGCCTATGTCTCTTCTTTATTGG
>CAAKHF010000991.1:2265-12317 GCA_901007745.1 Hippocampus kuda | reverse complement strand
CTTGGTGGCGGGGGGGTTAATGCAAGGGGCCTGCTCAGGCTCCCCCTAAAGTCCACTGCAGATAGCACCATAAATCTTAGTGTATTTCCTGCTCTGTTTTTTTTTTGTTGTTGTTTTCTCACATGCAAGCATAAACCTCTGACAATTCCGAGAGGGCAAAATATCAAACTTCAAAGACATGAGATGAAAATGCCATTTTAGATCCAATGTCATTCAGTTCTTCATGTTTTTTTTTTTTTGTTGGGGTGAAACACAAAAAGCTGGGACATTGTAGTTACACACAGTCTCCACAGGAGGGCGACATTATCACCCTCAATTGGAGCCACATTCAACTTTCAAAACTTTTCTTCTCGGCCACTGTCAACTTTGGAGTTTCCGATTCAGTATCAGTGACGTATTTGAGATGAAGATGATGATGACGTCTCTTCTACGGAATCTTCCAGGCGGTGTACAACCTGGCCAACGTGGCCTGCAAGTGTCACGGCGTGTCGGGTTCGTGCAGTCTGAAGACGTGTTGGCTCCAGCTGGCCGACTTCCGGCGCGTTGGCGAGTTCCTAAAGGAGAAATACGATAGCGCCGCCGCCATGCGCATCGGACGCAGGGTAAAAAGAACTGCACGTCTGTATTTAAAAAAAAAAAAAAAAAAGAGCCACATCTCCTTTCGCTAATCACCGATCTCTGTCCAATCCAGGGCAAACTAGAGCAAGTGGACAAGCGCTTCAACCCCCCGACCCTGGAGGACCTGGTCTACATCGACCCCAGCCCGGATTACTGCCTCCACAACGAAACCACGGGCTCGCTGGGCACGCAGGGCCGCCTGTGCAACAAGACGTCGGAGGGCATGGACGGCTGCGAGCTGATGTGCTGCGGCCGCGGCTACGACCAGTTCAAGATGTACAAGCAAGAGCGCTGCCACTGCAAGTTCCACTGGTGCTGCTACGTCAAGTGCAAACTCTGCACCTCGCTGGTCGACCAGTTCGTCTGTAAATAACGGCGGTTGTGGCAGGGGGGGCTGGGGGGCCCCAAGTGGTTCGGGGTTCGGGAATCAGCTGTCAACACGCAAGATTTGCGAACCGCCGCGCCAGCCGTTTGGAGTCATTTCCTATTTGGGCCCTTCCTGCTTTCGTAAACCCAAACCCCCCCAGGCGGAACAACTGGATCCAAAATAGGGACACGGGTGACTCCGATGAATAAAATATATCACGAAATAATAAGTAGACTGTTTAAAAGAGACACTTTGGATCATCTCCTTTGATTCTGGCCCGCAGGAGTGAACGTGCTGACTGCCGCGGGTTCCCGAATACTACGAGACCCCAATGGCTCGGCGAGGATCGGAGGGAGCCGTTCTTCAAGGCACACTTAGGCGTAGAAATACTGTAACGAAAACGGGGACACTCCATTAAACACTCCATTTGTCTCCGCGCAACCGGCAGAGATGCCAGCTGCCACGACCCGACGAGTCGGCGAGCGACGGCGGTTAACGAGGCTTTCGTCCCCCGTCTGCCGCCATCTTTGCCTCAGCCCGGGCGCGACCTTCACGGGCGGGGAAAAGGCGCGAGGGGGCTTGCGAAGCTCCATTAGCGAAGATTGATGACGCTGTGGCGAAAGATACTCTCCTACCCCGGCGCCCGTGAATGCTAACGAGCAGTCAACCGAGCTTGACCGAGACGTCTTCCTTTTTGGGCCCGTCGCCATCTCGCTTCCAAAATTGATCCTGCTTGACTTTGGTGGAAAAGAATTGGTAGATATGAAGAATTCAATCCAGTCTGATGATGATAAGAGACTGGGAAAAAAAAATGAACGTCTGTGTGTGGCAAAAAAAAAAAAAGAAGAAAAAAAAAGAACAGAACGGACTGCGATTTATTATGAGCTACTTTAAAAGAAAATTAGATCATAAGAGAAAGTATATATTTTATTACTGTCCTGTTTTGTATGTTCGATACGTATACTTTTGATAAACTAGTCTTTGGACGATGATGCCTCATTTTTTTTTCTTCTTCTTCAGGTTTTATTGGACAACATAGCCTTGTTCTTAAATCCCAACTACAAGGAAAAAATAATAATAATAGCGCACGGCACGGCTGAGTGTACCTTGTGATGACCTCATTGCTAATCTCATTACTTTGGGCTGTTCGCCACTAATTGGATCGGACAGGCAGCACGCGCATGTCTTTCCTTTCAGCGGTAGAAACTGCTGCACCTGAGAGAGACTTTTGATACCGCGATACTTGTTGGTCTTCTGCGTCGGCTAATATCTCTTCGCTCGTGTGTGAAGCATGTTCAGTTAACTCCCACGGGCCACGCCGCTCCCGAACCTAATTTGGTCCTTTAAAGTTGTCATGTTTCCCTCGCACATTCATCATTTTTGATATCGGCACAGCGACCTGCTCAACATGCGTGTTGTGTTGAAGTCCACATATAGAGGGATACCGTGTGTATTATTTCTGACCTTTTTGGGTTACCCTACCAGCATGTTTCAAGGTTGAGCTCACTGGAGCTGCTAAATGAATGCTAAGCACCATCGCTACCAATTATGTCGAATAATGAAGCTGTCATGGTGGAGCAGGCCGTCATGAAAAGTGAATTCAAAGCGAAGACGGGCGCCATTTCTGAAGCAGCAAGTCTAGAAGATGAAACTAGAATGTGTGGTGCTCAAGACGACTTTTGCAAGCAAAACTTGTTTGGTGTCGGACCAGATTAACCAGACTGGCGAAACTACACAAGCAAAGACACACTCATCGTGAATCTATTTACACAGCCAGACAATCGCAGTCAGGCAGTCCACAACGTGCCCTCGGTGGGCACGCCTGCAGATGTAAACACACCCAGGTCGAGGTTGAGGGCAAATATTTCATTTGCGGTTGCAAGAATTTATGGCCATGGAGTGAGGCTGATATGAAGACCAAATTCATAGAGCACATTATGACCAAATGAAACAATTTGAGTTGTTTTTTTTTTAAACATTTCCCAACATTATTTTCACCACTTGCCCCCATTGGAACCATTCACATTTGTTGTTTTACGAACAAAAGACAGATTGCTCTATAAATAGAGTTGAGTTGAGATACAATACAATAGATTAAAAATACATAAAAACCAGAAATGACAATTTATTGTGGAGAGTTAGCTGTTGTCTAAAATAAAAAAAAGTAAGACAAAAACAAAATAAAAAAGTTGCCATTCAAAAAGTCACAACTACAACTTCGCTTTTATTCTTTCAGGGTTTTTTTTTCTGAATGAAAACTACAAAAAGCAGTTGCGTCACTCTCTCTTCCGGATACACAACGATTGGCCACCTCTCCTCTGTCCACGCTCCATGTGATTGGCAGCCTGCCTCTCGTGAGAGTCACGTCACATTTTAACCACGCCCCCGAGCACACCGTACGTCCCCGAGTACAGTTTGTCGTAAGAGAACAACAGAGAGTGGAGCAGAGCGGATCCACGGTAACAACGCTCACAACCTGTGACTCCTCACGTCGGAAATTTACCAAAACACGCCGGGGCGAGGTAAGATGGTACAACTTTGTGGTTTCAAAATTTCGTGTTCCGTATTGTTTCGGACACGTGACCTTATTTTGGTACTTTATGAGTGCTAGCTGTGAAGGCTGTCATAATAAAACATGAGCTAGCCACCGACTGGGAAAACAGATTATTTTCTCTCATGTTTTTCCATTTTTAGTCCATACGTGCTGCTTCGATCAAGAACTTTCATCGTATGAAACTGTCAGAAGAAACACGAGAGGAGTTGAGGAGTTTGTTGTGGTTTCCCGTGTTAGCGAACTAGCTCCGCCTGCTAGCTCGGTGTAAACAAACCTGCGGGCTGCCCCTTGATTTGCCTGTTTTATAATAAAAATTAATAATAATTTTTTTTGGGGGGGGGGATAATTTCTTGAACCTTCCGACGAGAACAGGGCGTTTCGCATCATATACGGCATGACATGCTTTCACTAAGGCGTGACGTAATGCCGACAAGGGATGCTCCTTTGTGTGCGGAAAAAAGTGAGCCCCCCCCCCTCTCCAAAAAAAAAAAAAAAAAAGTGCAGCGCTGCTGTCAAAAACAGGAGTGTGTCTGGATTTGGGGCTTCTCTTTGTTTCCCTTGGGTTGCCATGGCTCATATCAACTTGGACTGTTTCGACATCCAGAAGAATGTTCGGCTTTCCTTTGCACTATGTGTACTCTTTATGTAAGTATCTGCTGAGTGGAGAGCATCAAAGATTAGTGACATGTGATATCACAACATAGCATAGCATAGCGCCCCCCCCCCCTTCAAGCATGTACACGTCCTCCACTTTGAGCAGCATAGAGAGATGATATTTGGGAAATGAACATGCATGCTAATGCCTGTATCAGTCATTTTCAGTGCAGGTCCTTGCAGTGTTCTGCAAGTACCTTTGGCCTGTTTTTTTTTCTTCTCGCCAAGCATGAAGTCAGGCTGTCAATATTTAATAACCCGGCCAGCCGATAGCCTGTTCCTCTCCAACTTTTGTCCGCGCGCGCACCAACACGCCCAGCTTGTCTTGTCTCGCATGAGATTAGCACATGGATATTTCATGGCGTGTTCAAACGCATTTTGCATTTTTAATCTTTCCCCCAGGGCACCGGCAATCTCGTATTTGGAGAAATGTTTGATGAACAAATATTCTTCTATGAACGCGTGTCTATGGATTACAATTGGTTGGTTTTTTTTTTTTTTCAGTGGATTGGATGGAGTTGCACAAAGAAGACATTCACAACTCCCATGTGCAAGTCTCACCCCGCTATACATTTGTACTGCATTGCGTAATAACGGGGCCAGGCCAGAAATGCTGCTCAACTTGGTTTTGGGAACTGTCATTACAGGAAAAAAGAACGCCCACAGAAGTTTTTTTAAATCCCTGGAAATTTTCTTCCCTGCACCCAAACCCCAAAAAGTTCATCGTCGCGCTCAAGTGGGAAAAGCAGAAGCACTTTCTTTTTGACTGTAATCATACCGAGCCACGCTCAGATGTGTCACCGTTTCATGTTGTAAAAAAGACAGCGCTGATGTCTTAATATAGAACGTAGCTTTCGGCTCCCTTGTCATCAGGGCGCACTATTTTTATCGCCGTGTGACCACTGACCACCTTTGAATTACCACCCAGTGGCTTTGGCAAAGGAAAAAAAAAAAAAAGAAAAATCTCGTCAGACATGTGCCAGCATCCCGCTGACTTTTCGAGGACGCGACTTTGAGGAGAAAGTGCTCTTTAATGTTAATTATTCCTCTCCAGTAACTCAATGTCGGATTCTAAATTGGCTCTGGAGGTTTGCAAACGTAGCGGCCGTGTTTGTTGAAGCTAAATATTGTCTTAAAATAAATTACCTTGTGTTTGCCGACATTAAAATACAGAAGCATAGTAGACCCAAGTGTTTGTGAAATTTCGGAACTGTTTAATCCCACGCATAGTTGACATCAACTGTCAAAAATGACATAAAACAAAGAAAATTCCCCCCCGGTTGGTTTAAAAGAATCTTTGCCAGTGGAAATTCCGCTGAGCTTAATGCTAACGAACAATGCTAAATTAGCTAGGCAGGCTAACCAATGTTGTTTCAATTGTTCAATTAAAATTTGTATCAACTCCTGGTAAGAATGTGATGAAAATACTTATTTTTTTGTCATGTCTCGACAGTCCACGACTGCAAAAATGACGGCAGGTCCAACGTTTAAAGAGCAGAACTTTTTTTCCCCCCTATCAGCTTTTTGAAGTATCTCAAGATGCCGTCAGATAAAAAGCGCGATTGCTCAGATAGCCGCTGCACTTGAGTTCTGACGTGTCAACTTTTCGTACGCTCTGCTCGCTTGCCAGTTAGACCACACTCGCCCTTTGCCCTCATTTTTTTTCCTCCCCTTCGCTTTTCAAGGAGAGTCAAATCTTCCCTTTCCCCAAAGGGCCGCCGGCACCGTGCCACCGCCCGAGCGCAATGACTCACGTGTTTGTCTTTGCTTCGCACGCACGCTCCTCTTATTTAGTACCCTGACGCTCTCTTGTAAGCGGAGCGAAAAGGAGGGATGAGAATCAATCAGGTGTACCTAATGTGGTGTCCAGCACTCGTTTGCCGCGATTGATCGGTGCGTCAAATAAATACAACGTCAATGGCTTCAGGTCACGGCTCGGCGATGAACCCGGAGCGGGTTCACGGTTTCGGCGAAAAGGATGAGAACGAGTGAAAAGCTTGACCATCTTCCCTTTGTGCGCGGAGGGCCGTTTGTTTGCGTCCCGGGAATTGATTTGGACTTTGCCGCAAAAGCGCCCTCGTGACTTTGGTTTCCACGTCTTGGCTCGATTTATTTATTTTTCGCGAGTGCGGAACTGTTTGGTTTTTTTGTTTTTCAAAAAATTTGTTTTTCAGCACTGTAATATGCGTGAACACTGAGAGCGTAGCGCATGTTGTCGCAAGCTAACGTTAATTGGCGAACTGTTAGCCTGTCTGCATAATTTATTGTTTTTGTTTTGACTTTTTTTTTTCTTCCAGTTGGTTTTAATTAGTTCTTAGAGCATTTGTTGGCTTTTAATTTTTGAAAATGCCTTGTTTTAATTTAGTTTTTATTATTTTTATTATGAGTTTTAGTTTAAAAAAAAAATTTTTACGTATGGATTATTTGTTAAGTGCAAAATTTAAATGAAACAGAAGCTCTTCAAAGGGTTAGTTTTCTTTTTTAAATTTTTTTTTTCAACTTTTTATTGCACCCTGTTATTTTATTTTGTTAAATTTTCGCCCTGTTCTCATTTTGATGTTTTTTTTTTTTTTTTCCCAGCTTCGTCCCACCAAATCCAGAGTGAGCGCTCGATCGCAGCCCAGCGCTCTCAAGGAGAACCCGGCCGCCCCGTTAGGTCCAAGCGTCTGCGGGGGTGAGGTTCCGGCCCGGCGTTTTCAAGCTGGACGAAGGAGAGGCGAGTGGGCCTGGCGGCCCGGCCTTCGTGCTGAGACACAGAACTTCCAGCCATGCGCAGCACACGGCCGATAGCGCCCCGACGGAGCCGCGTTGCGCCGCAGTCACCTCAGGTTCTTCAAACGGACACCTCAGCACCGCTCAGTGCCGCTCACGCAACGGGGTAAGTTGGGGAAAAGTTGATTTGACTGCCCCCCCCCCAACAAAAAAATGTACTGGACAAACGTGAGCCAACAATATCTACACATCCTCTTTTTTTCCCTTTTTTTTTTCATTCAAGCTGCCCTTGACTTCCCTTGATTGTTCAAGGCCTTCGCTATTGTTTTCTAATTTAGCCTTCGACTGATTTTTTATGATTTTTTTTTCTTGGTCACAAGTTCATAATGAGCAGACGCCAGCTGCTTTTTATTATTTTGCATCTGAGGAGTGTGAGTCACATGTCGTCGAGGGGGCGGAGGCGGAGGGAGGGAGGGGTGGGTTACACTGTACAAGGGTGAAGCCTCTTCCCTCCCGGCGCCGTGTTGTTGTGTTGCCTCCCATTGGTCCAACGGGGGTCACGTGACCCGATTTCAGTTGGGTGTAATGTTCCATGTTCTCCGGAGGTGGTGGTTTTTTCCGAGAGGGGCGAGCAAATATAAGCATGGCAGGTTTCACAGCTGCCATTTTAGATTTATTTTGTGCCACCAAATTTAAATCAAGCACCACCAACTCTTTTTTTTTTCTTTACTCAGTCAGGAGTGCCCACCATGTTTGTTTAAATTCAGACCCCGAAGCCAATTTTATTTATTGATTTATTTTTAAGCAACATGGAATTTGGCAGGCTTGTCGATTATTAGTTGACCCACAAAAAAAAAAAAGTCTCCATAAAGCGCTGCTTGAAACGTCTATGCTTCTGCGACATACATTTTAGGATCATTTTCAGCTGTCCTTCAAACAACTTCTTGAGATTATTTTTCAATATAATTTCAGGGCGCCACATGTACTACTTTTTTTCTGAGCCACAAACAAGAAGCAGATTAAATTGGCTGCCGCAGCTTTAACGTGAGCATCAGTCATTAAAAAAAAAGTTTTTTCCCCAAGAGAACAAAGAGCACAACAAAATCAACCTTTTCAGATGACCATAAAATGAATGAGAAGCTACCCGGACATAAAGAAAAAAACCTTTTTTTTTTTTTTGGTCTTGTTTTGTGTTTGTTGAAATTGTGACCGAAAGTGAAAAAATGACCTAGGCAATTATGCTATTAGGCTAATGTTAGAATAATACAAAGAGAGTTTCATTGACTGCACACATGCATTCTGATGTCAGAGACTCTCCACACTTTGCTTTTTTACGTCTATAGATGATGTATTGTATGATAGAGATAAATAGATGTTTTTATTGACATGCTTGTTATGTAATTTTTAAGTCAGACAGGTGTGTGTTGTTTCACGTTTAATGAGTCTGCAGGGAGCACTTTTTTTTTTTTTAAGGGAGTGTCTGCTTGCAAAAAAAAAAAAAAAAGGTCTTTTGGGATCAAGTGCCGGATTTAATCTGAAGCACGCATGTAGCACTGCTCCTCTCGCTTCTCGTGCCTGTTTATCTCCGCGAGTGCGCCTGATAGGCTGACGCTAAGCGCTTGATGGTGAAAGTAATTAATTGATCTCACGGTGCCATCCATACTCAGGGTGGGGGGGGGTGAGCCTGCAAATGCGCTGATAAGTCCGAAGCCGATGCTCTTGTCTAGCTCGTGGGGTGAGCACGAAACAGCGCGGCGACGTGTTGGAATTTTAAGATTTTAAAACACAAGCTGCTCCAGAGCGCCGCTCTTGTTATTGCGTAAGTCGGTGGTGTTTTTAAGTGCCCCTTTCGTAGTGTGCGGCCAATGACGACCAGCAAAATCTTATTACATGCACCCATGAACACTGGTGGGGGGACGAAAAATAAAATGCAGCAGAGCGCCCGTGACCCGGACGGCAAATGAACGACATGTATCATCGCTTTTTATGAGGCATGGCGGAAACATGCTGAGCGCGTACATATGCTGCCCGTGTCCCCGCAAATAACGAATCACCCTTGGTGCGCGACCCCCTCCAGAGCCTCCCGACATGCGACGAGGAAAGGAGAAAAAAGGAGGAGGACGCCAGGGGAGAAAAAGAAGACGAGGCCCGAGAAGAGAGGAGTAGCGACGAAGGCTTCATGGGAATGACGCCGCTTCTTCAGGCTCACCACGCCATGGAGAAGGTGGAGGAGTTTGTCCACAAGGTCAGCACCACGCCTTAAAAAGCAAATTCTCGCAGGTGCCGTTGGTCCGCGTCACCTTCCGCTCCGCATCCCCCCCGCAGGTGTGGGAGGGCCGGTGGCGCGTCATCCCTCACGACGTGCTCCCCGATTGGCTGAAGGACAACGACTTCCTGCTGCACGGCCACAGGCCGCCCATGCCTTCGTTCCGGGCCTGCTTCAGGAGCATCTTCCGGATCCACACCGAGACGGGCAACATCTGGACGCACCTGCTAGGTGGCGCCCGCGCACGTGCTTGACTTTTGCTTCTTGTGATGCTTCTGCGACTTGCTTAAAAATGGTGTCGCCGTCCATCCGCTCCCTAGGCTGCCTATTTTTCCTCTGCCTGGGCTTGATGTACATGTTCCGACCCAACATGTCTTTCGTGGCGCCGGTCCAGGAGAAGGTGGCTATCGGAATGTTCTTCTTGGGCGCCATCCTCTGCCTGTCCTTCTCGTGGCTCTTCCACACCGTCTATTGCCACTCGGAGGGGGTGTCCAGGGTCTTCTCCAAGTAAGTCAGCATAACTTCAATTAAAAAAAAAAAAAATTAAGCAATCTTTTTTTTTTTTTGTGGGTCCTTACTGTTTTTAATAAATATTTTTGTTGAAATTTTATGCTTACATTTTTGGGGAGTTGTTGCTCAAATCCATTTACAATGTGTGTGAGACTTTGGGTTAGGCACGTCTGTATTGGAGGTGCAAAAAAAAAAAAAAAGAATCGACAACTGACAATTATGAAGTGAATTGATTATTATTGATGAGAAGCAGTTCATCATTCACCAAATCCTCCGAATTTTAGTCTCTCGACAGAAAATAATGTCTTATGATTGTTTTGAGTCAAAATCAGCCATTGGCGAGCATCTCCTTTTCCCTTTGGAAAACGACA
>CAAKHF010000989.1:3522-22088 GCA_901007745.1 Hippocampus kuda | reverse complement strand
CTGCTCGCCTCTTGACTGGTACGTGTAAGAGGGAGCACATAACTCCTACTCTGGCATCCCTTCACTGGCTCCCTATACATTTTAGAGTTCTTTTCAAGATCCTATTATTTGTTTTCAAATCAAGAGTTGAGATTTCAGACCAACCTGGGATGGATAAATATCAACAAAAACTGTATAAATAAATTAGTGGGTTTTTTTTTTTGTTTTGTTTGCCATGTTGCGGCAAATGTGCTAATACACTGAAGGAGCGAAGCTTGAAATTGCCGGTGGTGGTTTTATCAAGCTAACCCTTTTCCCCTCGCAGCCAATTTGTGATGGAAAAAGTACCATGACACCATGCCACGGGTGCATACCTCAATAAGTCCAAAATGACAGCCTCGCT
Source organism: Hippocampus kuda (assembly GCA_901007745.1). Classification (NCBI taxonomy): domain Eukaryota; kingdom Metazoa; phylum Chordata; class Actinopteri; order Syngnathiformes; family Syngnathidae; genus Hippocampus; species Hippocampus kuda. The sequence goes on along the minus strand of CAAKHF010000989.1, from coordinate 21,706 downwards.
GGCTATCTCAGCCATGTTCAATTTCAGTGCCACCGGCTGTCCGTTTACGGCCCCCATCAGGGCCACGTGTGCCACAGGCCCTGATATCATCTCCATTTAATCTACAACCTCCGCGTCTCAATGCACGCGCTTAGTCATTGAGGTATGCTTTAGATCATGAGCTCTTTTTTTTTTTCCTTTTCAGTTTTTTTCTTCCGTGAGCCACATTTCATACAGTAGATGTCAGTTATGACCACAGGCACCGGGAGCCCTCGAGCGCCCCAGATCATGAATTTGTCTCACTCGGGTGGTAATTACATGCCGACTGTGATGCTATTTTTTTTTTTTTGAAGAGCCAGCCATTCTTAATGAAACCTAAGCTGGTGCCTCAGAGCATTCACTCCAATAGCTCCTTATTTAGAATGTTTTCGCCCTTGCTTTTATGTGTGATCTCTATTATACAGTACCCTTCCGTCTTTGTTGCTTTATTGAAGCTTGTAGGCCGTCAATATTTATTTTTAAGATAAGATAAGAAAACCTTTATTAGTCTCGCAATGGAGAAATTCCCATTTCACAGCAGTAAAGTTATGAGAGGAAGAAGTAGAACAACAAAATATAGGCGCTGCTGGAAAGGCAGCCACTCACACGGCACCATTTTGAAATCAAAATAACAAAAATAACACAACACAACACAACACAACACATAGGACACAAGACAGTCACCACTTTTCTGCATACACTTTGTTGTCTGAAGCAGTTATAGATGAAAGAGGAGAGGATCAAAGTGTCCTTTCACCAGTGGATCAGAGACGTCATGCTGAAAATGTGCACACGTCTGCTACAAGCTAAGTTTTGAAAGCAAACACGAAGCTGTAGCATCCATTGACAAAAAAGAGATTGGCTCACATCTCCTGTCCCATGTAAATCCACTTCAATTCCAAGCTGCGCCGCATCGGCGCTCCACGCTAACGCTCGTTTCTTCTCATCGTCGGCTCCTCAAGCCTTACTTTTGCGTTGGATCTGGACATTTCTCAGAGTGAGCAAACCCAGAAAATGTTTGAGCCATGACATTTGCAAACGGAGCTTGAGGGCAATTGTCACACCAGTTTCTGTGGACAGCAGAGTTCGATATTGGCCAAAATGGGAGAACATTGAAATGAATATTAATTCAACCGCCAACACTTGTTTACTTCGGATCGGTTTGGTCAGCAGCATAAGTCTGCCAATAAGTAGACTGATCAAATTCCACAACTAAACGAGCAATTCATCAGTGAACCTCGCGATGCATTCAGGGTCGCCACGTCACCTGCGTATCACAGTGACTGCTTACGTAGCTTGTTCTTACCTCTGTTAAAATGATTTGATGCCTTGTGGCAGTGGGCCCCGCTCAGCACACCACTCCTTCGTGTCTACCTTCATCCACTCTCCCTTTCCGCTAGGTAGGCAAGTCATGACATGAGCACGACTTGAAAGAAGCTTCAACAGCTCAACACAGTAGTCAGGGCGATAGCATATAGATTCACGCAATGAAACACGGACATTTAAGTCGAAGAGAAGGATGCACTGGTGATTTCCTCATTTCCAACAATTTATTGAAACAAAAGTTGACAATGATGGGTACACCACAAGAAAAAATTTCAATGTCTCAATAACTCATGTGCCCCTTGAGCATCATTTACAGCTTGACGACAACGTCTCATGCCGTTCTCAAGTCCAGTTATCGTCTGCTGCGGCATGGCATCCCGCTTTTCTTGAAGGTTAGCCGTCAGGTCATTGTAGTGCAAATTTTCGAGCCCCTACACGGCAACTCATCTGATCCAACAGGTTTTCGATAGGATTTATTCAGTTGCTACCAAATTTAAACCCTATTTACAAGATGCATGGATGGACACTCAATGGATGACACAAGTTTTTGGATTTTCGTTCTTGTGTGGGCGTAGCAAAGCGGCGAATTTTGATGTCTTGCTGTAAAATGTCCAACTTGAAACACCCTCACATTTTTTTCAAGCTGCTACTGTCGTCTGCAGCATCCATCAAGATAGTTTTGAACAATTTTTCAATTCGTCATACACTTTTTTTTCCTGGTGATTAACTTGGCTCCCTCAAGTCTTCCCATGACACTTCTCAGGACTCCTTGTCGTTCATTTGTTGCTATTCTTTTCCTGGGTTGTTGGGAGTGAAAAACTAATTATCATTAGCTCCCCAGCCTTCTGCTCATTTTCCCCCTGCCATTAGCCTTGTCGCTGGGATTTAGCTGATAATGATTTGGTGCGGCAGTGTCAAGCCTAATAGCTTCATTTTATCTTCAAAGGGTTTGGGTCGGTGAGTTGTTGCTTAGCAAACAATTATGAGCTTCCAAGCATTTATTTGGGGTGATTTTTATTTATTTTTTTGTGCTACGCAGGCTTGATTTAATCTGTGGCTAGTACACAAAGCTAATGTAGCTAGCATATACATCTACTCTGTGCTGCTAGTTGTCAGACAGTGCAAACAGATGGACTTGGATGCACTGCAACAGTCACAGATGATACATATTATAGTGATTTGTTTACAAAACCGTTGGTGGCTAGCTAACTAGCTGTTGGTATGAGTCGCTAAAACAACGTTTACACTTCATGGTCCTTTTTGTGGAACTGACTGGAGAGTAAAAGCAAAGTTTTTTTAATTTTCATTTTATTTTTTTAATTAACACGAATCAAGAGTCAGTGGCTCGTGTGTAGCATGAAAAGCAAAGTCATCAAACAGATGGACTCAAATGCACAACAGTCACACGAGAGATTTGTTCACAAAAACCATCGGTGGCTAGCGACTTAGCAGCTATTTTGAGCGGCTAATGCAGAGTGTATCATTGTCATTTCTCCTTTTTGTTTTCACTGCAGATTACTGTTCAACTCCGATGACATCACTTGCACTCTGAAATCACTCTGCCAAACAGCTCATGATGGAGTGGTTGTACCGCTGGGCATGACTGCAGTGTAGTGCCCAAAGTGAATGTTTTTCGATTTGGGCAATGGTGGCCAATGCCCACCTTGCGCCCTGTGTCTTGTCAGGCAACGCATTCCTTCATCATGCCATGAAAGCACATACAAGGCTTAATACTTCAGGGGCCATAAGTATAGTGGCAACCTATTGAGGGTCACTGGTGTAGGAGAAAACCTTAAAAGAAAACGTGCCCCACCCTTTCAGGAAAATCCAACCCTATTGTACAAAGTCTGTTTGGAGGTTTTCTTTGGTGAACGATGACAATAGTCTCAATACTGTGTTATGATGCTTTGTACTCTGCAGTCTTTTTTTTTTTTTTTTTTTTTGTATTTGTGTCAAGCTTCATGCAAATAACTGTGTGATCCTAACTGATGCCCCATACATTTTTCATACCACCTAAAAATCACATTGTCACTCCCCCCAGCGACCCTCACCGTATTGTTCACCTTGTACTTTGACCCCTCCGCACTGCACTCCTGCTGCCTCTATCGGTGGAATCGATTGCATCGATTCTCCCGGGGTTAATGGATTTTTGGAGCCAAGGTGAGCGGAATGCACTTTAATCATGGGAGATCTTAAATATTTTATCAGTGCGAGCCGAAAGGTTTCCGAGATGGGAGTCGGCGATGACAGGGGAAGGGAGGTGCGTCGTGCATCTCGCACGCCATGTTAACAATGGGCCGGTGTTTCCGCTTCATTGCTTCGATCGGGAGACAAGAGTGCAGGAAATAAGAGTGAAAAGAAATACACATAACTCTCCCTTGGGATTATTTTTAGGATAATGCATGCACCCTTCCCGAATGCCGCTTGAACCCTCAGGAGGTTGCTTGGCTGGTCATTGACTTGGTGGACCAGTTTCACTAGGTTAGTTAGCTTAACTTGTGGAAACTTACAATACTGTAGTCCTATTGACTGAAAATAAACTTTTGAACTTTCCAGTCTTGTTTCAATATATATAATCTACAGAGGTTTTTCATCTGGTAATAAACAAACTTAATAATAGGTTTTGGTGGCTTGCCCTTTTGACGATGCTTTCCAATGTTGCAGTGTCTTTGTTGCACTGTGCTGTACGCTCGAGCGAGAGCACAACTACAAACCGGCAAACTGTGTTGCTTGCCAACCCAGAAGTCGCTTTAAAGCTCTGCCACATTTCAACTTGTTTTTGTCTGTGGTAAATATTTAAACATTGTCTCCACCTCTCAATAGCAATCCATACTTCTGCTCATCTTTACCCACAGGAAGCCAGTCTTGCATACTAAAGCATAACAAAAAAAAAACCCAACCAAAAAAAAAAAAAACCTCCCCGGGATGAACATTCTTTGTTGAGTACTTGTTTTAGTTGAGTAGTTGGTTGGTTAATTTAACTGGTCAGTTAGTCAGTCAGTTGTTAGATGACAGTTGGTCAATCTGTTGTGTGGTTGCTCAGCTAGTTTGGTTTGCCGGTGCATTTGTTTATCAGCCCCTTGGTCAGTCAATGGGTTAGCAAGTTAGCTATTAAGCTGAATTTTCACTTAGTTGATCTCTTCGTTAGCCAGTTGGTCAGTCAGTAAGGTTGTTTGTTATTCAGCTACTTTGCTTGCTGGTTGGTTGATCGCTCAGTACGGTAGAATGGTTAGTTAGTTTAGTTATATTTTTGTCTAGTCTGTCGGTTAGTTTAGTGGTGTCAAACCCTGGTCCTCGTAGGGGACAATAATAATAAAATGAGGTGGTTGGTTAGTTCGATGGTTTGTCATTCAGTGGTGTTATTTTTCTGAAAGGCACCGAACAAAGGTGGTTGGGGGTTCCATTGTATAGTACATTGGAGCCGTTATTGTGAGAGCACAGCAACAAGCAAGGGAGCATACATGTTGTTTACCAACCAACAAGTGACCTTAAAGCAGTTTTTTTTTTTTAAACCGGGAAAATGGTTGCCATCCCTGCTACTCGTGAATATTTCAACACCGTTGCCAACTCTCCGACAGGAAGCTGTACCTCGGCTCATCTTGACACTTTCCTTGGAGGAAATGAAAGTCAAGCACGCTGGGAAGTTTTCCATCTAAAACCCAGAAGCAGCTACTTGCCAGTCTGAAGCCGTCGTTGCGAGTCATTACAGAGGCTTGGCCATGATTGCCAAATTGGATTAACAAAAGAGGACATTTGCATGAGCTCTTTTCTTGTATGATACTTTTAATGTCGGCTCTCGCTGTGTTCGGGCCTCTTTCATTCAGGGCAATAACGAGGAAACACCATGATTCTTTGAAGAATTGACTGCTGCATGGATCGTCCTCCACCCACCTACAACTCCTGCAAGTAATAAAATGGCCACAACAAAAAATGGATACTTGACAGCGGGCCAGCCTATAAATTTCATTTGATGGTGATTGTAATCTAAGCTTGATTATGAGCTGTCAATGATGATGTCAAGTGTAAACAGACGCGTTGGTTGTTTATTCATTCGTTTTTGAAAGGGCCCACTGCATCTCTTTTCATATCTGCTACACAAAATCTTAAGTGTTGATTCCTGGCATGTTGAAAGGATATAAAAGAAAATCCAAATTTTCACCACAGAATCATTGACAATTGGCTTAAGTTTCATTCATTTTTCATGAAATTACCACTTGCAAATTTAAAACGCTTTATTCTCCAAGTGACTCTTCAGTTAGTGAGTTGGTAGTTATGATGTGCACTTGGTTGGTAAGTCATTCAGTTGGGTGGACGGTTCATTTAAATGTTGGTTAGGTGCTTGGACAATCACTTGTCAGTCAACTCCTTGCTTGATTAGTCGGTCAGTCAGTAATTTGGCTGTTTTATCACTTGTGAGTCAATCGGGTGCTGAGTTGGTCAGTTAGCATGTTGGTTTGTCCATTGTCGGGTTAGTTAATCGGTTGGTGAATTAGTCAAATGGTATGATGATTATTTAGATTGCTTCTCAATCAATTGTGTGGATGGTTGGTGAGTTATTTAGTTAGATTGTTTGTTGGTAGGTCACTTGGTTGGTTAGTTCGAGTGCTAAGTGGGCTCTATGAAAAGCCAAGAAGTGACTGATCATGAAAATAGCTTCTCACGTTTGACTCCGTTATGTAGTTTTGTCCCAGTGAAGTAGTTGTTTGGAAAATAAAGCCCTCCTGCTGGACCACAGCATCAGGAGATAACCACAACACCGTCTTTGGGTTGAAATCGGCCCGCGTTTCGACCTCTATCATTTCCTGCCTGCAAGAGGTCTGACCTTTTCCCATAAATCTCAGCACGGCGTTGATCCCCGAGCACCGTGCGGGTTCACGTTCCCTTGTCTTATTTAAAGGTTCACTTGACACATCAGGCCAGACCGCCTGTTGCCATGTTTGTTGAGTGCTAATGCAGTCGGACTTATTGAGTCGATGTGAAGGTACGGTACCAGCGAAAATGAGAGCTGGTAACTGGAATGCCAGTCCCTAGAGCTAAAACCGCTGCCAAAACCTGTCAGTTTGGGGGGAAAAAAAATGACACTGATTAGTTGAAAAAAATACTAAAATGATATAAAACTACGAACCCTTTAAATAGACCCTTGATAGCAATGGAGCGGCTCAGGAATAAAAAGGTTTGTTGCCCGATGGCATTTTATAGGGACGCTGGAATTATTGCATTGTCATGATTTTATTCTGAACATATTTCACTTTTCTCATAATTACAACAGTCCCAAGTAAAATGCTGAATCATGAATCAAGCTAAAATAATATTTTGGGTTAGTATATGGAGCATTTCGCAACAGCTTCTAATGGGTCTCAAGTGCTTTGTGGAGGAGGTTAATGTGGGAATCCATATTCCATGATAGGCGATGTTTTATTTTCTCCACTGCTGTATACTTGTCTCCATCTGCAGTGGCTTTTCCTATTGACTTTCCCCCAGCCCTCCTGTTTTCTCGTCGTCCTTTGATAAGACGTGTCGCCTTTAAAAGAAGCTGAATTAGAATGTTAATGGGTGGACGTTTCCATTAAGAGGAAGACAGAGGTGTTCATCCTGTTTTTTGCGGTGGCAGAGGCATGATGAGAAGTGAGGAAGAAGCCTCCTTGTATCGAGTGGACCTATCTTGTCTTATTGCTCCATCGGGGAGCAATTTATCTTCATTCGGCAGCAACCCAAAATGAGACCAGCTATCCCCCCCCTCCCCCCCTCCCACGCACCACCCCAGACAGTGCAATATGCTTGGGTTCAGCCAAATAATGAATCATCACAAAAAAATGTGACTTTTAATGAGTATTATGGATTTCACTGTGGCTCTGATTATCATTGCATTATCATCACAAAAAATGTGACTTTTAATGAGTATTATGGATTTCACTGTGGCTCTGATTATCATTGCATTTCCCCGTTTTTGCCATCACTGGTAACCCTTATGTGGTGGTGGCATCACAAGTGGACCCCCCCCCCCCCAAAAAAAAATAAGAAAAACTTAAATAAGTAAACGCACTCAAGAAGCAAGGACAAGAACTAACGAACTAACAGACTAAGCTAAAAAAAAAAAACTTCAGCCATCAAAATGGCAAGCTAGCTAGAGAGCTATCATGCTAGCTAAGTAACGAGCCATTTGTTGAACTTGCTTTGAAACACACGAGCCTTTTTTTTTTATTTATGGTCTCAAAGCAGATAGTCTGCACATTTTCCATGTCTGTCAGACTTGATTTGAGAATAATTTCAAACACAAACTAAAAAAACAAAAAACAAACACAAACTAAAAAAAAACATGAAATTCACATCTGACCCAATTTTAGATATATTGTGCTTAAATAACTTGAAATGTTCTGATTAACATTACTCCAATACCACATGCGTAACAGAGATGAATTATGTGCGTATATAGCTCAACCTATCGTGAACGTAACCACAACTCCAGCAAGAATACTTGCTTTATAAATTCAGATGTAGAGAGGGTTTAATGGCTTTAAGATTGTATGCCTCCTCTACATTTTAGGACAAAGCTTGTCTCTAAATTGCTGGTCTGTGCTATAGAAGAGGTTGTACATCTGTGATGGGTAGTTTGGGCACGACATGTACTGGAATCGTTGCATGTGGAATCCATCACGAGGAAAAAAAGCCCCTCTTTTTCAGTGCGGGATATTTTGTGTTTATTTTCTTACAGGAGTAACCTACATTGTGTGGTACATGACATTTCATCACTGTGTATGGCGGTGTTTTATTAAACTGAACACGCACAAACAAACGTGATTGAAAACCGGCATTGATTTGGTGGACTCTCTTGTGTGGTGACCTTGGCAGGCGCACAGTCACAAATGCCGGCATTGTGGTGTGAGTATAGGCAGAATGTTGATGCAGACAGAAGAAGATTACGGCTTTTAGGGTCTGCACTTACCGATGTGGAGGACATCACTAGAGGACAGACTTGCACCAGGTCCCAAAACCTATTGTTCCACTTCATTCTTCTGAGTGGCAGTGCATGCATCTGGTTCCGCCACCGCAACTTTATCTTATTGGTCGTGTCTTGAGTCTGCATCTTTATCAGGACAGCACTATTGTAAAATTAACCAATGCACACCACCCTTCTCCTGAAATTAACTAATTAAATGGCCAACAAGTCAATTCACTGACTGACCAGCCGATTATGCAACTGACTTGACTAACCAACTAACTGTGCGACTATCACTCTACCATGCCAATTAGCTATTTTTGTCGAACTAATTTGTTAGCTAACTCACCCACTTGCTGGTTGACAGACCAGCGAGATCAAAATTGGCTGATGGACTAAAATGTGGCTGTCAATTAGCTTGCAGACTTACTGATTAACTCACCAAACATTTATAGCGTAACTCACTGACTCACTCACAGACCACCTGTAAGATAAGTGCCTGATTGACTAAAAATGTAGCCATCTTATCAAATAACAGACTGTCTAACTGACGAGTGTGCTTACAAACTAAAAACGTAACTGACTCACTATAGCTCGGTATAACTACTAGTGTGGAGACAACTTGCCACTTAGCCAATTAGCTACTTTGCTAATTAACAGATTGACTAACAATCAAACTGGCTGACCGACTTTAAAAAAAAAAAAAAAACCATAATGTAAGTGAATACAAAAGACTGACTGAGCACCCTGTTGGCTAACGATCCAACTGGTGGTGGCATGGCTAGGTTGTATGTATTAAAAAACAACAACAAAAAAAAAACCAGGAATCACAGCAAACATGTCTACATTCACTCAGGAGAGAGCAGGGGAGAGAGTTGTGTGAGTGTGCTTTTTGGCACCGTGTGCTGTCGTCTCGGTGTGCTTTGACAGCTTGAGATGAATGGATAGTGCACCGTATCGCACATAACATCAATTCTGTCCTGCTTTTTCTTTCATTCCGAGTCACACTCCCTCATCACTCTCCACCTCTACAGCGCCCCCTCCCTCCCCTTCCCCTGGTCTCTGGCTGGTCCTTCTGCAAAAGGTATCTCGGATGCTGCTTGCGGCGCGCAGTTGCAGATCGCTATCGCCGTGACGGCAGCTTCCCCGTCCGACTGTCATTAGTTGGAGGTGGGGAGGGAGGGGACTGGACTGGACTGGACGGTGGTGTTCTGCAGAGGAGGCTGGGGAAAAGGTGGAGGACCAGAAGGGGGAGTCGGACAGATGGATGGAGCTCAGGAGACGGGACATTGCGTGGTTGACCTGAAGGAGCTTGGCAGCTGCCCCAGAGAGGAGCAGTCTCATGACACCGGTGAGCCTCCTGCATTGTTGTCGGTTCGTCTTGTCTTTTCGAACTCCACCTCCTCCACCCGTGCCGATTTATCCTTATAACATCCGTTTGTTTGCGCCAGCTTGCTCTCCAGCCTTGAACGCACATGCTTTAGAGTGTGCGAGTGAGAGAGAAAGCGAAAGATACAGGTGGATACCCCAGAGAGTAAGAAAAAGAAGTTCAAAAGAAACACATCGTACTTCACAAGTAGGGGGGAGGGTGGTTCATGAATACATTGTGGCATATTATAAAAGGGTGAAACATTTTCCAGTCAGGGTCTATAAAATATTGGGAAATTTCCGGGTGTGTTTGTATAATTCCCACCAGTTTCTATGAAAAATTTTGACACTGTTTTGTAGTCCTTCCATAAGTAACAAATGGACTTAAATTAGAATATAGCAAAACATGAAAAGAAGCTCCTCAACTCACATTCGCATAGTTCCTTTGGCAAAAAGAAGAGCACATTTTGTTTTTGAAACAACAGCTGTCGATTATTAACTCGGAAGAAGCGAAGTGCTCGATTCTCTGCATTCACACAACCACCAATATGCACACGTTGCCGTTTTTTTTTCTCCTGTAATAGTGCTCAGTATTGTTTTTGGTGGTTAGTTGGCAGAAGTTAGTTTTTATGCAGAACGGCTGACTGAATCAATAGTTAACTAGTTGTCCATCCACGTACAGTTATAAATGTCCATCTGGAGGAGGAAATATGATAACCGGACTTTGAACCTGATGCGACTTATTGAGACCGATTTAGCATTTAGATACATCGTACTCATGTTTGGCAGTGCAGGATTGATCTCGGCAAATCCTCGTCCTGGAATTAAACAAGCTATGCCACGTTCACATGCAAATGTTAATCTTGTTAAAAACAATTTAACTGCGGTCCAAGTTATGTGTATATCCAATCAGTGTTGGGCTTTATTGAATTACTTATTGAAGGGCCTTAATATTTGTGTTTGGTAATGCAGAAATGAGCCACGAAGCAAATCCTAGTTGGGTATGGTTCATAATCTGTCACATTTGTGGCCTCAAGTGAATGAAGAGGAAGGGAGAGGAGGGGGGAAAAAGTGCTCAGGTCATCGTACTAACTAAACATTATTGAGCCTCGCTACGCCCTTCTAGTGCCACCATACTTATGTTGGGCAGTGCAGAAATGATCCAAACAATTCATCGTGGGTGTGTTGAACAAGATGCTTTGCGTTCATAGAATGGTACGGTACCTGTTTAAGTAGCAATTTAGTGCTACTGTACTAGTCATTAGTTAGCTATCAAGCAACTTACTGACATTTTTGTGCATTACTGCAACCCACCTTGGTGACTAAGTGACTGAAATACTGTTTTAATACTGCTAACAAATGAGTGCAATGCCACTTGATCTCCCTAAAGGGAAGCAAAATGTGCACAATCCCTTTGTTGCATTTTTTTTATTTTTTTGTCTTTTGTGTTAATTCACGAATGCACAATGAAATCCGTACGCAGACATTTGCATTTACGCAATCCAAACCCATTTTGAACTTGAAGTATGCGGGCGTGTGCATTCACTCTGTCACATTTGCGGATGACGTGACAGATGTGGTCGCGGCGCGGTCACCCTGCTGTGCTGTTCCTTCGTTTTTGTTTACCCGAGCGGAGCAAAGGGAAGTGCATAATTAGCATGTTGCGCACGAGAGACGGGCTTGACAGACCCCCATTATCGCTGGCAAGGTGACATAGTTTACCTCCTTCTCCTCCTCTAGGGTGACAGCACAGGGAAGCGGGTGACGCACGCTATTTTGAAAGGTGGAACCCAACGGCAATTTTACATACTTTTTACCGTGACATTTTGCTAATTTTCTGGGGGGCTATTCATTGCAGGATGAGCCTGAGGTTTGTCACTTGGTTGTTTTTACTAAATTAGCAAACTCGTTTTGGAAAACTAATTAAAAGTTATGTAACGAATCAACCATTTATAAATTTAGTGAATGTAAATAAATGTTTTTTTTTATTTTTATTTTTTGCTTTACCGCTAGCTAGTTAGCCAATTGATCGACTATTGACATCATTTTGTGCACTGCCTATCAAGAGTTACAAGACAATAAGACAGCAGCTTTCTCTTGCTACATGTGGTGAAATAATCCACAATTTTGTGGGATTTGTACTCGTGAGCGGTTTAAACAAGATGGGCGGCATCTCTCCCGTGGCGGTGTTTGTGGTCTGGTGAAAACGGCCGGCAACATCAAACATCCGTGGTGAGCCAGCCGCGCGTGCACGCACGCACGCACACTCACGCAAACGTGAATTATTAATATCATCTCCAAATCCAAAGTAAATAGCATTGGGAATATAAACAGGGCTTGTTCTGAGGCTTGGGCACTTCCATGTAATATGTATTCATGAAGAGGTTAAGGCAGGATATAGTCACAGGGAGGGCTTTATCAAAGCTCAATGGAAATGGCCTGTTGTTCTTATTGAGCCAGCAGTATACGCAAGTATTTTCTAAATAGTTATATTTTTTTGTGGAGTCAGGAATTTTCAGCATTTCTTTTGAGCTCATGCAGCTTTCACAACTTCTGCTAATAAATAACTCTGGCTAAACTTAACATTTAGAGCTTGTCTCGCAGTTGAGCTTCAGCTCTTCAAAGTACTTCTTTGACACTTTCGTATTCAAACAGGGATTTGGATTTGGATGGAAATTGTGGATAGGAGTGTGACACTGGAACACAAACAAGTGCCATTTCATTTTTCCTGGTAAGAAGCAGGATTGCACAAAGGAATTTCTCTGTTTGCGTTTTGTTAGTATTGAATAGCAGGCATGTCGAAAAGCGGCACTGTGATTATAATCGGATCAGAAAATGGTAGTCCACAGGAGAGTAGAACAAAAATCACTTTCCCAGACTGCTCGGTACGATATGGCTAAAGCGACAATCGCACTAATCAAAGGAGAACAGATCACACACTGAGTCAGCTGTGTTCCACATTAATACAACGAAACTTCACTTCCAGATGACCTTAAAAAAAAAAAGAAAAATCCGAAGTTAATTAGGCAAAAGCAACATCCCTTTAAATCCCTCAAAAGTAGTGCAGGTTAAAGTAACGTCCAGCAAACGCGGACCGACCCACTTTTGAGAGTCAATATTTTTTCTCCCGTGTACAATCAGTCACCAGATTTCATTGCTTACAATATTGCAAACATGAGATGGAGGAAACAACCCTACTGAGGTTCAGGATGTCGGTGTGGGAATATATTTTGCGCACCAACCAATGGAGTACGGTGACATTCAACAATCTCATGCGAACAAAAGGGCTTCATTCACAGCACACTGCGGGAAGGTTTGATGGAAAGCACATATCATTTTAACTTGCTTTGAACAAGTTCATTTTTGGTCTCTCACGTCACCCTCCTGGACAATACTTTCTGAGAGCCACCTGCGATAATGAGAAGCAACAGACTTCCCTTCACACCCCCCGCAGACTTTAACTGCTTATCTCCCGTGAGGTAAAGGCCAAAAGCTCCAAGTGGGCTTCCGATGAATGGAAAGGAGGTTAAATGATCATCTGCAATGTCCCTCAGTGGCGTTCATCGACCAAGACAACCACCCGATCTTTCACACGTTGTAATGAATTGCCCGCCTATGGTGCCACCTGCAGACAGGCCTTGATAGATGTTGCTGTTATTCCTCCAGCCCCGATGAAAAGTGCACTGCAGCAGGCGATGCACACCTCATTTGTTTTTGGGACTCCCCGTGGGAGTCGCATCTGCATGTCGCCTGCTGCCTCACCGGACTCGTTAGCATATTCATAATGCCAGCGGATATCGATTGTGAGGAAGCGCACACCTGTGCCACTTGTCTCCCTGCACATCCGCGCCGAGTTTAGCTTTGTGATTGTCGCTGATTTAATTATTGTAATTAGGCATCATGCGATTTCCTTGGTCCAGTTGATCCCTAGCATGGAGTGTTCTTGTGCAGTGCAAAGGGCAAAATTGAGTCATCGTGGCTCAAGACCGCCATAAAACCGTAAACGGTGTGAGAGTGAAAAGAAGAGTAACATAAATCCCTCAAAGTTGGGCAGTTAAAAAAAAAAGAAATCTGCCGCTGTTCATAAAAAGACTGCTGCAAATCCTTCAAAAGTTGCGCATATTAAAATAAGACCATCTTTTAATTTGCCCAAAAGTTGCACTGGTGTAAATCAACTGAAGGGGTGCTGCTTAAAATAAGATAAGAAAATTTTTATTTGTCTCCCAATGGAGAAATTCGCAATTTAGAGCATCAAAATTTTGAAAGGTAGAAAGTAGAAAAACAAATTATTGCTTGCACAAAATAAACTTAAAAATGAACTGTACACAGTACAAAATGCAATGTAAAATCGAAGATATAAGCATATATGCCGCATAAGGCACCTGTGATATTAAAATTTTTAAAAATATTTTAAAATGACCATATTCCCCTAAAATTTGCACAGGTTAAAATAAGGCAACTGGAAAAATTCTAAAATCTTCTATGGACTGAAATAAGACAAATGAAATCCCCTCAAATTGTGCAGGTCAAAATAACACGAAGCTCCAATGGTTGCTCAGGTTAAAATAAGATGACCGCAAGCTGTCCGAAAGTTGCACAGGTTCAAACAAATGTCATGTGAAGAGAAACTAAAGCAGTACAGATTAAAATAAGACTGTGAGAAATAACCTAAAAGATGAGCGGGTTCAGGTAAAATGATTGGAAATCCCTGAGAATTACCTGTACAAGGGTGAAAATAAGACGACTCGTAATGCCTGAATGTTGCAGTGGTTAAAATTAGACTACCGGAAAGCCTTCAATGATTGCTTGGTTTAAATCTAAGTTGCTTTAAATAAGACGACCATTAAGTGATCATTTTGTAACGCTACAGTAAATCCCCACAAGACTGATGCGATTCCCTGAGAAGTAGCACACGCCTGGCTCGCGTAAATCTCCCCGAATCTCTCCAACGTTCCAGTCATATTTTCCTAAATGACTTCCAACTTGTACTCGTTAAAATAAGCCCATCTGAAGTGGCCCCCAAAAATTCCATGGGTTAATATGAGACAACAGTTAATCCTCAAAATTGACACGTCAAAATAAAAAGGACGTAAATTGCGCTGACAATGAAAGACTGGTTGCCCGACACCGAACCGAGCTTCGATGGCGAATGTTTTGCACGCTTGTAAAAGACTTTTCCTTTCATTTTGTGCCTGCAGTATTTTAAGCCGACAGAAACATGTCATTACAGATAGCATTGTCGTTGGAGTGCATAGGACCGACGACTCATCCGTCACCGCCGCTGTATCTCATTCATCACGTTCACAGTCGGGCACACAAAGGCGACAAAGGAAACATCTGCAGTGGAAGGAGAAAAAAAAAATCCTCTTACAGGACACCCTCAGACACAGACGACATCACCATGCCTCATCGGCTCCACTAATGGACCGTGGGGTCTCAAATGTTTACCGAAGTGCAGTATGGGCTGGCCAAGTAACTTTGGATAACAATCATTTTGTACAATATGCGTATGCACGCCGTTACAGAAGTAATGGAACAGTGGGGCCCGTTTGATTTATTTTTGACTGTGGAGTGAAAACATTTTGCTTTGACATCATAAGATGAATGTGACACAAGGGATGAATAGCTCATCTTTCATTTCCAAGGATTTATTGTACATCAGGGACTGAAACGGCTTGCGTTCGAACGCACCCATTTTTCATATGTGCAAAAGTGTTGGAATGGGCTTCGCGGCGCATGTTGATGCTCAATTTCGGTCTCGGGTTCTCCCTGTGAAGACTGCGTTTGTAGTCGAGGTGTGGGAAATATGAAAAGCTGTGTATGGGTGAACATTTTTGGAAAATGAAAAGTCAATCAGAAAACATCAGCCTCAACTAATACAACTATTTGGAATCCCCTGAAGAAAAAAAAAATCATAATAAAGCACGCGGTAAAGAAGTAACAGACGTCAAACGGGAAAAGCAAGGAAAATGGCAGCTGTTGATGAAAAAAAAATTTGGAAGAAAGGCCCTAAAACAACTGTTAGTGACGTCGGTAACAGCCTCCAGCGGGGTGGAAGCGTGAAGGTCATCAACAAAGTACAGCATGAACTCAGAAGTGATCGGAAAGAATTGAACCCAAGTTCATCCCGGTGGCAAAAAGTGCAGAGCTTTCGATAGACCGTGTCGCTCCCCAGACCTAAACCCCAAAGAGCAGAATGAAGGGAGTAACGACTACCAAAGCAGCAATCTGCACAACGACCAGAGTGAAGGTCATGAACAAGTACAGAATGAACTCAGGCTTCAGTTAGTTTTGGAATTTTACTTTTTTTTAATATAGTTTAATTAATTTACGACAATAATTTGATTAGGTTCTATTTGTTTTGTTTTGAAAATTTGTTTTAGTTCCATTAGTTTTTAGGTGGGGGGGTTGTGTTTCTTGTGCAAGATTAAAAGAAAAAAAAAACACGGCTCAAAAATACTCTATTTTTACATGCACACAGGCACTCGACGACGCAGACAGGCCAATTATCTATCCAAATAAACTTTTTTTTTTTTTTTTTTTTCTGTTGACTCTCGGCTTTCCAAGTTCGTCGCGATGCGGCGTGTGCTGCCGCTGTCGCGTTCGCGCCAGTGCCGATGAAACTTTGATAAGCGCCGATGACATGTTGAGCTGCGGCAGCCGAAAGCCCTTCAAGCTCGGAGGGCTGACACGCTGGCACATGTCAGGGATTGTCACTTCAAATTTTTTGGGAGACTTTTTTTTTTTTTTAATAACGGTTTCTTTGTCCATGATGCAGTGTGTCATGAACCCCCGCCGACAGTATGTTTTTTTTTTTTGTTCCTGCTGAATCGCAAACAGAGGCCTCGTTACCGCGTGCCAATTATGACTGCATTTTAATGGTGACATACATGCAATCATCTTCACACTTCTGGCGCCTTTTTTTTTTTTTTTTTTTTTTAACCAAACCTTCTGAAAAGCTATTTATTTTCAAGGGTAATGTTAAAGTTTAAAATGACATGGAAGTGCTTTGGAATCAATAGTGTGCAGTCCATTTGCATTAAACTATGAATAAAGTCATTAAAAAACATTATGGAGCGGTTGTCAGTTCGTTTTGTTTTTTTTTCTTTTTTCTTTTTATGGGGATGTTCATTTTTTTTTCTTTTCAGACTGCTACCAGTTGAAGTACTCATGATACCATTGAACCGATAACACTAGTAAATTTGATAATGAAACTATAGGTACATGCATGTGCAAAAAAGTAGGCGACAGTTGCCTCTACTCTGTTCAACAGGAAATATAGACCTTATTGACGCATTAAATGTATTATTATTATTATTATTATTATTAAATATCCTTCTCTTTTTCTCACTTGATTCAAGCAGGCAAAAAAATGTTTTTTTTCTTCTTTCCTTTCAGGTGTTGCTCACTTCTCCAAGATGGCGCAGGTGGAGTTCAGCCTTGGTAAGGACCTTCAGTTTTTTTTTTGTTTTTTTTTTTTAACTAAATGAACATGCTGACATCATTTTTTGAGTGTCATTCAAATGCTGATTTATGCTATGAGGCCAAAAAAATGTAAAAACGAAGCAATTTCTCAATTGATCACATACAATCTGACACTACTTTTGATTTGATCATTGAAGCAGCAGGCCTTTGGAGGAGCCAACAAAGAATCACAAAGACAAACAAGGCAGAGAGAACACTGTTGACACAATGACTAGCGGACGTCTGTGAACTTTGTTTTGTGTTTGGAGATGATCTCATTCATTTTTTATTGCACTCGACATATCGTGAGTTCTATTTCAAGACGGTCCACAACGAAAATCTGAGATGGAAACGTTGCTTGAAGAATGTTGGTTTACTTCTTACTAACCGGAAACTACTGTGTAAATTCCTCACCGATGTCTGGTGGACTGTTGTACTCAACTCTTGTGTAGTCACCGATACCAGGTACCGATACCACTGATGCTTTTGTTACTTGATATTTCCCCCCAAATAACAATAATAGATAATTTTAAGGAGAGAACTATTTATCCGAATGCAGCGTTTTTCCTTAAAATTGCCTGAAATTAATAACAATTTTATGATCTTTTTCTATATTTGAATGCAGCATTTTTCCTTAAAATCGCCTGAAATTAATGACAATTTTAAATGATCTTTTTCGATATTTATATGTATTCTTACAGAAACTGCTTCCGAATGTCATCTTTCAGGCACATATGCCTTTTGTTTGTGATCGTACAATGGCCACAAGAGGGCGGCTGACACTGGTATCGGCCACCAATGCGATTACTGTTCACTGACTAGAAGGCAAGGTATCTTCCGGATACCAATACCTGGTATCGGTACTTGCTGTATTGATCATTGTTGATCATTACAGCCAATTATGGAGACAAGCGTGGTGTCTGTGTGGCCATGCACATTCGGGTTTACGCAACTAAAGATATTTTTCTTTTTTTTTTTACGCTAATGCGATGAAAGTGGAGTTTATAAGCGCAGGGTTTTTCTGAAACTTTTTCTGTTTTGTTGTTGGTTTTTTTTTTTTTTTTTTTTTTT
>CAAKHF010000983.1:5629-17817 GCA_901007745.1 Hippocampus kuda | reverse complement strand
CTCCCGCCATAAGTCAGTCTGAGCCCCGCCCACCCCCCCGAAGACACATTCTCACCTCTCCACCTGACTTGCTAACCTGTTCATCTTGGCCGCGGCGGATGGAAGCTTTGTTGCTTTGGCGTAAACTCGCGTAATGCCCGGAGTGTTTTGTGAAAGATCGCACTCTCAGACGTCCTTGCTTTTATAGGGTTTGTCTTTGGAGGAAGTTAGGAGTTTGTGGCGCGTGGATGGTCTTTACGGAGGCCAAAAAGATGGAAAGAGTGTGTACTTTTCTTTTTTTCTTTCTTTTTTGACTATACACAATTATTCCTCAACACCGCACATGCCTCAGAGGTTAGTTTGAGGTCGCCAAACTGATTTGCTCTTTTTGCTCATCTTGTTTGGCATTGTAATGACAACCATTTCTAATGTGTTAGATGGTGGCGGTGACTCTCACGAAGGAGTGGGCCTTCCCAGTCATGATCACAGGTTTACAGAAATTTAAAAACAGCAACTAGTTGTTAAAGAGATGCTAGTCTAGTTTACTAGCTGCTGTCGAGGGGCCAAAATCATTGAGTTGTTACCGGTAGTTACCTGCTAACCACAACAACAGTAATAAACAAGCTATCTCTCTGAAATGGTCAATCAAAAGTGAACATGAACACCTTCGTAAAGACAAAATGTCTTGATAATTGAAGCGATGCACTTAAGCATGAGATGCATGTGAACTTTTAAATGGGCAAAACGGCGATCAAAATACAACAAAAATAAATGAAGAAATACAGCGCAGTAGCATTGCATTTTTTTGCGCATATGTTTGCATAGATGAAGGATTACAAAACGTAAAGCTTGATTATTGCTTCACGCAAGCACAATATGAGATGGCATGATGTGATTTATCCCAGTCAACCTCAGCAAAGACACACTACAGGAAGAAAGCGGTCTGGCTTCAGCTCCATTTGCGGAACATGATCGCACCACTGAGACCAACATTGGAGCCCAGATTTCCATCAAGTCCAACACCACTACAAGCATGAAACTGGACGAACACACATATATTTCATTTTTATTTTTCTGATAGTAAATGTTTTGTCATATCCACTATAAAGGTACCGCGGTCATATTCCACGCATTTTTTGTGCGGACCGTAGCGATTCGACTCACTTACTCAAGCCAACTTTTTACCAGCTGCTTTCATTTGCTTTTTGTAAACCGATACTCGAAAAGCTTGCCTTTACCCCAAAGAAAGAAGAAGACGCCCGTAACGTAAAGGCACTTTCAGCTGTACCGCATAATCCCATCAGCTATTTTCTTTATTCCCCTTTCAGGAGGCATGTGTGGTAAGTGCTGTCTTCAGTCAGCGCGTCTGACTCCTGTGTCGACCACCGGCATCCTTTTGTTTGCCACTGCAAGGTTGATGTAGTGACCTTTGCCAGCCCTGGCGAGGTCATTGTTTCGCGCCTCTAAGTGCCTTCCTGATTGTGGACACCATCGAGTGCTGATAATGTCTTCCAGATTCTCCTGCCCTTATCACACATTGCACGGCAGCATGTCGGCGCACATTTCAACACAACGCACGCACAACACTTACGCGACAGTAAACGCTTGATTCTCAGATGGCCGAAGAGGAACGGTGGGACTTGATGCCCTTTGTACTGATGACAACTGTGTGTTTTACCACAACAGCCGCTAACTTTCACGCATGCACCGCAGGTATTACTATCCCACACCAGTAAGTCCCCCACTCTCTTCACCCCAGTGAACACCCCCACACCGCACCACTATGGTTACTTGAGCTGTCAACAGATGGGTGAGCCCACACTGTGAGTATTGATTTAGTCCGAGTTGGGAAAACAAACCAGGTGTCTCCTCTTCCTCTCTTCTCCACCTCCCCCCGAGCAACCCACCAGCACCACCGATTGCGATCCTATAAGAAGAGTTAGCCGTTTCATTCCAGCCAGATTATGCAACTGCAGAAATAGTATTTCATTAAAAAAATAAATAAAAACATTTAATCTCATGAAAAATGAAATTGTAGTGCATAATTTATCAGGGTAAAAAATATCAAGACAAGTACTTAATATAGACAAATTGTGGATTACAAAAACTACAAAATAAGATAAATGCATCGTACCTAAAATGCAAGATTGAAGATCAGCACAATTTATCTCAGTGCATCAACCATATAATTTTTCAAACTATGCTTCACAAATTTACATGTGATACCCAACATAGTATGCCACCACTGGCTTAAAATAACAGCATTGAAAATAGCTGAAATGTCACGATTAATTAGTTAATTAATTAATTAATGCACCCAAAGTGTCATTAATGCTAAAATACATTCAGATAAATTAAGGGGGGAAAAAAAACACATCATAATTGCTAAATTCCATAACAAACATATCTCTTTACAGTAACTTTCTGTTGTTCGAGTCACACCTTCACACCCCCCCAAAAAAAACAAGATTTTTTTTTTTGTGCTTTCCTAGCTTCCCAAAGACACTCCTCGTTGCATGTAAAGTAAAATGCAAACCCGCCATACATGGAAATTAAGAGCAACAGGTGGATACAGGAAAGGTGGACAGTTTGGAATAGTCATTCAAGTGGGACTTGTCTCTTAAGTGGTGTCTAAGTGTCTGAAAGATGTGTGGTTAATAAATAGATAAATAAATAAATCGGGAGAATCTGACAGTTCTTCACTGGAAGACTCGAAGTAGAATGGGTCCGGCCTTTTTAAGCTGGGGGCTTGTGAATGGCAATGTTTTTGGGCCAAGTTCTCAATAATCCCCTCTTCGGCTTTCACCACAGGGGCAGACCTTTGGAGCTTTTTTTGCGTGAGGCAGCCAACATGGAAGCAGTTTAGTTGTTCCCAAAAGAGTTTTTTTTTTTTTTTTTACGAGGGTGTGAGGTGGTCCAAAGTTTGGAACCGTCAGCATGCAGGTGCTCTTCTACTTTCCGTCCCTGCCAACATCTCGAATTTCCAACATGGCAAACACTGTACTTACTTTAAAACCGCTAATCTGAATTTTGACAAGGCTAGAATCTACTGGTTGGAGGTAAGTGGGGAAAAAAATGTTTTTTCAGTGTGTTTTTTTCTTTTTTTTTTACTTTATTTTGTTGAAAAGAACCAAATGAGCGTCTTAACTCTTTTAATAGTTTACCACAGTTGTGGTCTAGAAATCCATTGCTTTTTTCAGACTTCGAGGCTGTATTCATCACCTCGATTGTTTAACTGACAGAAGAAAAAAAAAAACTCTTCACCTGTGGGCTTCGAATAAATCCAGTAAATTGGATTTGGTGGTTCTGTTGATGGATTCTGGGCACAAGAACGAAGAAGAAACAAGGAATCTTTTGTCCATTTGGAATTCAAATAATTTTCTTCAGATAGCTTAATGTCAGACAACTGAATTTTGGGGGCTGTATAGAGGCAGATATCACATTTTTTCAACAATGCAACAAACCGTATTGAGCTTGTGAATGTGAATGATACTGCAAACGACATTCAGCAATCACATGTACAAATCCTGTTAATCATGACAAGTGAGTGTGACACATGAGGTGATTGAATGTGTTAATTAAATAAATGAACCCACACAATCCCCTCATGTGTCACACACTCATGCATGCACACACACACACACACACACACACACACACACACACACACACACACACACACACACACACACACACACACACACACACACACACACACGCACACACACACAAAATCGATGAGCCATATTGCTGCTGGCTGCTCACGATGACATTCTCGATACAAACACTTCAAACAGACACCTGATTGAAGGTTTTCTTCACTTTTCTGTTACTCACTTTTGTTTTGCTCTCTTTTTGCATTGAAGCCACCTCTCCACCATCTGGTCTTCTATTCAGCCAGCTCTGTGGCCCCAAGGCCTGCCATCTGAGGTCAGGCAGTGGTTGCATCTGTGTGTCGGCAGATAATGTCTTGACCGGACAACCCCCCTCCCTACACCCGCTCACACTTCAAACACAATTCGCTGAGATCTAACACCGCGACCAGGCCGGCGGCATCTTTCAAGCTACAGGATAGGTGAGTGCCTGGAATTTATTTGTTTGTGTGCGTGTGCGTGTGTGTGTGTGTTAAATGTAATCGCTGTTCTGAGCATCAAGCCATGTAAACACAAAAACATTGTTCATGACGGCTGGGCTCCCTTCTGTAAGTTGTGGCTCTTATTCCAGTTGAAAAGAATAAAAGCTCTCAAGTAGCACAAACGTCTTGCCAAATGATTCAAGTAAGTCTATATTCAAATCTTGTTCCACTCTTTCATTAAGGTGCTTGGTAGGTTATCATTAATTGGCGACCAGCGCAGTGTTTAGTTGACTTTTTATTAGTTTTTGAATGAGTGCGTAACAGTGCTCATCTTATCTTGTTCCATCACAAGAATGAAGAACAACAAAACACAACCTACGTCACAGCTCTCGTGACCACTTGCTTGAGATTGATGCGTCCCATCACCTTGAGTGTGAACATTTATGACTGCACTCCATCTGGCAAGCATCTTGCACAGATTCCTGTTGACTCTGCGCGGAGACAGGGAGGAGGAGAAGACGTCAAACAAGGAGGAGACGGTGGAGAGGTAAGAGAAACCCTGTCATGTTTTCACAGATGGCTCATAAATAGGCAATACCGAAAAAAAGGGGACCTATAATATCACTTGATAGGTCAATGGTAAAAAGATGAGCACCAGCCTCAACAAGAGAGGTGAGCAAGGAAGTGAACATACGAGTAATTAATCAAAGTAAATTGACTCATGTTGACACTTGGTATGAAAGTTATCCAACATTGCCCAGCATTTCTAGTTGTGTCTGATCTTGGACTAGAGGTACCAGCAGAGCATACAAAAACACTGCATTTCATAGAATACACTAAATTTAAATAAACATTAAATCAAGAAGGTAGATTGTGTTCAAATGCGTCACACATTGAAGCAGGAGATACACGAGGGTAATGGTAGTGGACACTCTCTCATACTATACTACACTAATTTTAACTTAGTTGTCTGTAGACAGGGAAATAGGGCCTTGTGCTATGCAAACAAGCCTACTGGAAGAATAAATAGCAGGTAATATTAAACAGCCCCCAAAAATGTGCAGAGGGCAAAAACGGTGAAAAAGATGGCAAAGTGGAAGCAGGGAACACAGTTAAGCAGCTTGCTAAGAAATGGAAAGATGAATGTTCAAAACACAACAATCTTCCTTTTGTCCATTTAAAGCGCATGTAATAAGTGGTTCACACGGCAGTTTTGTTGACCATCTAATCATTTTGATTAACATAACTTATGGCGCCAAATGTTTTTCTAAATGTACGCAATCAATTCAGCATGTCAAGGAAGTAAAAATTGCATTTGGAGACAAAACACGGCATGTCACAGTTCGGTCAGCTCATATTTGGAAGTGGTTCTGTCTACAGTGGCAATTCAACAATTCCTGAACGACAACGAACTGTGGCATTCACACCAAACGTGAACAGCAAGCAGAACATCATCAGATTGGAATGCACCGCAGTAGAATCACTGCTGTGTTGTGGGCCAAGAGCCAAGCCATCCGAAAAGTGAACCGCTTAAACTCTTTTTTTTTTTTTTTAATCTGTTGAAACATTCACACTATTGTTGCTTTTAGCGAAATCGTAGTAGGATAGCACCTGCAAGGCCGAGGGCGGGGAGCAAAACCTCGATGTAAGAGTTGTGACCTCATCTTCATACCAGGAGGATTTCTTCAGGATTCCAGAAAATCCAGCATGCGCATGTTGCGTGCATGTGTGCGCCGTCCTGTGGTAGTGAAAGAAAAACTGTGTGCGGGTGCACCAAAGCCAACAGATTTGCAGCTGATGAGCCAGACGTCCATCCCATTAAGGCCTCAAAGTCCATAAGAAATTTACATCCCAAAGACAGTGACAATTCCACACTTGAATTCCTTCTAACACCGAGCAAACTGAAGCATAGAGTGAAATGTGGAAGACGTGTGAGAGCCAATTCAGCTTTAATTTGCCAGAGCTGAAAAGCTTGGCAGAGGGAGATGTTCTTTAAAAAGGCCGCCATGTAAAACTGATGTTTTCAATTTACCTTCTTTTTTTTCGCCTCGCTTGGCTTCCTTCACTTTGGCTTTTGGCAGAGAAATTGACCTTGTCGATTTGAAAGCGGCCCCTCAATCGCTCGTCGCCATGGGACTGTCAGAAAGACGGGCGCAAACAGCATCTGTCGTTCTCTCATATCTTTCCGCAGAGAATCTCCAAAGTGAATTAAATTGTCTCAAGCAGATAAAGACTTCGAATGCAGGCTGTGACAGACATCATGCTGATGTTTCAATAGGTCATTGTTTTTTTTTGTTGTTGTTGTTGTTGTGGATGTCGTTGTCACAATACCGTATTGCAGTTATTCTTCACAGGATTGATGATGCCGCTCTGATGGCATTGATTCAGTCAGCGAGCGCTAGGCTGGGAACTGGAAGGTTGTTGATTTAATATTCCAAAAATAAAAAGTAAAATGGAAAAAAAAAACCCACATCAATAAATCAGGAGGCCCAGAATGAGCAGAACATCGACTACCGACTTTGGAAACATGAGAATTAGGACTGGTTGCTGTAAAGATGACTATTGGCTTCCAAAGTGCTCGAGAGCAAGACCTCAAACCCCCAATTCCTCGTGGTTGCAACACAATTTGCGTAGACCCTTCACTCTGCCATTGCATATTCACGTACACTGTTTTTGTAATTAACATGTTTTACAATACGGTAGAGCAATTAGTACAACGTTAACGTGTGATTTTAAACACCACCTGGACAGTTAATCAAATATTTTATGATGGCAGCATTTTGACCCAAGAACAGATTCAAGTTGTACCATGAATCACATTTGTTCTCAGCTGGACATTCTCAAACTAAGGAAATAAAACAAGGAAAAATAGCCGTGCCTGTGACAGAATAGTAGAGGGGCATAATCCATATATGTATTTCGAATAACATTCACACTCTTGATGACGTGCAAAGTTCTTAACATCGTCAATCTGTCATGCTTCACAGATGAAGTTGTGCTTTTGAAGTGCATTCAAGATGGTAATGTGATTACTTTTGACACTTGAAGAGACTCCAGCGAGCAAATCGGTTTGAACAGCATGGCTACTGCTCATTATCGAGCTGCAACAAGATCTTTCTCTCTCTCTCAATGCGTATCAATCTTTCCCAGACGGAAAATCTTTTCAAAATATTGCATCACATTGCAGCAAAGTTGCTGTCTGTCATAGTTGTAACTGAAGGAGACTTCAGGAAAGCCAAATGTTAGACTAAAATTACTTGTAATGGACACTGCACCTATAGAATAGCATTTTTGCAATGGACATTGGACACTTACTTTGGAGTGAAAAAAAAAAGAAAGGTTAGGGTTGGGGCATAGGGGTAAGGGTTAGAGGGTTAAGGGTGAGTGTTAGGGAGTTAGGGGGTTAGGGTTAGTGACAGGGTTAGGGTTAGGAGGATAGGGTTAGGGGTTAGGGTTAGCGTTAGGGTGCATGGTTAGAGTTATGATTACGGGTTAGGGTTAGTGTTGGGGTTAGCGTGAGGGTTGGGGGTTAGGATTAGAGTCAGGTTTTAGGGTTAGGTTTAGGAGTTAGGGGTTAGGGTCATGTGTACGGATAGTATTAGAGTTTAGGGTTAGTGTTAGGGTAGGGAGATAAGGGTTGGGGGTTAAGATTGGGGTTCGGGGGTTAGAGGTTCCTGGGTTAAGGATCAGGGTTAGGCTTTGAGTTAGGAGGTTAGGGTTACTGTTAGGGTTAGGGGGGGTTCGGGTATTATAGTTCATGAAAACTAATAAAATAACTAATCCTAAAATTGACAAAGGGCGGCCTGGTGGTAGCCTGGTTAGCATGTCCACCACACAGTGCAGAGGATGTGCGTTTGAATCCGGCCCTGGCCTTCCTGTGTGGAGTTTGCATGTTCTCCTCATGCCTGCGTGGGTTTTCTCCGGGTGCTCTAGTTTCCTCCCACATATATATATATATATATATATATATATATATAGCTTTAACAGACCGCGTTTCACATGCTTGAATGTACCACCGAATAAGAGGACTGGTGCTCAGGAAGCCCTCTCCTTTCTCACCAATCCTGAACATTATACAGTAAACACATGTCCTTCCTTTTGCAGGTCCTGAAACCATGACAACAGGGTCAAATGCAAACCGTGTTCTTAACAAATATATGGAAAACGCAGCTAGAATCAATGTGCTTTTCAAGTTGGGTACAAGGACAGATGAAGAGGAGGAGGGTGGCCATTTTTGCTTTTGTTTGGGTAAGCATCCATTGAGTTGCACTTGGTGGGATGCCAGATTCTCTCCTCCACAGGCGGGCACCAGCTAAACTGGATTAGTCAATGAGAACCCTTTCCAGCAGAAACCACAAACTAGGAGAGCACACAGCTTCAAAGACATTCAGGATGTGTCAAAATTCGTATTCAGATGGAAATGTCTTCATCATTCCCTCTGGTGCCTTTCATAGCTTTTTAACTATATGTGCAGTACAAAAACTCTATTTTTATATCCTTTGCAATGTAGAAGCTTGTGATGTAGCAAAACTAATTAGCTGTAGTATGGTCAGCCTTATTCTAAATAGCTGTCCAATACTCAAAGACAATTAGATGCATGTATATTATGGGTTTTTTTTTTCTTCAGAAATTGAATTTGAAAACTGGCACAGATACTGTGCCTTGAAAAAGTATTCATACTTACATTCAAACTTTTTTTTTTTTTTAGATTTGCTATGATAAATCAACACCAAATGTCCAATAATTCTAAAGTGGAACGGAAATAATACCCAATTTTCTGCATGTAAACATGTTACAATTTTGCACTCTGACTCTTTGCATCAACACATTGTCGAGGCTCCTTACTCTGCTATCACAGCTGAAAGTCTTTTGGAGCATGTCTCTACCAACCTTGCACATGTAGACAGATTTTTTTCCACATTCTTCTTTGCAAAATAAGTTCAAATGTAAGATGGAGAGCATCTGTGAACACCAATATTCCAATATTCAAACCTGGCCACAGATGGTCTGGACTTTGACTGTGTCTCTATCAGGTGAATATACTTTGATCTAAAGCATTCTCAGAGGGGTTGCTGTGAGAAGGATGATGAGAAGTGCTAATTTTCCGCCACACATAGTGGTTGCAGTTTAACCAAAAACAACAACAACAAAATCACCGTTGGTCTCTGACCAAAGCACCTTCTTCCACATGTCTGCAGTATCCCCTACATGACAAACGGGACTTCTTATTCCTGTCTTTCAACAATGCATTCCTTCTTGCCACTTTTCCTTCAAGGCCAGATTTGTGGAGTGAACCACTTAAAGTTGTCCCGTGAACAGATTCTGCCACCTGAGCTGTGGATTTCTGTCGCTCCTCCACTCCAAAATGACCATGGGCCTCTTGGCTGTGCTCTCCTCGCTCGCTCGGTCAGTTTAGATGGACAGTCATGTCTTGTCATTGGCGGTTTTACAGGGTGGCAAGTTGCTGCCATCTCAACCAAATTCCTTGCCATTCCACTTGCCACCCCTAATGGCAATGAATATCCATCCATCCATCCATTTTCCTATCCGCTTTATCCTCACAAGGGTCGCGGGGGGCGCTGGAGCCTATCCCAGCCTTCTTCGGGCAGTAGGCATGGGACACCCTGAACCGGTTGCCAGCCAATTGCAATGCACACAGAGATAAACAACCATCCACGCTCACACCTAAGGACAATTTAGAGTGTTCAATCAGCCTGGGAAACCGGAGTACCCGGAGAAACCGCACACAGGCCCTGGGAGAACATGCACACTCCACACAGGGAGGCCAGAGCTGGAATTGAACCCGGTACCTCTGCACTGTGAGGTTGACGAGCTAACCACTGGACCACCAGGCCACCTGGCAATGAATATAACAACACGATGTATATGTGTGTGTGTGTGTGTGTGTGTGTGTGTGTGTGTGTATAGGTATATATGTATATATAAAGAGCGAGCGAGTCAGAGACAGAAAATTTGATTTCTGTATATCATTTGTTTTTCATTTATTCCACGAACATATTTAAATTTGACAGTTCACCAGCAGAGAGTGACCAAAGCTTCTAATCAACACTTGGCCTTTGTGTGTGAAAAGAAAAAAACAAAAAACCTTCGATGTGCAACCCTCAGGAGAATTTCCACATTGATTAATGTGTGTTTATATGGCACATTATGTTTGCCCTGTACAGCCCCAAGCGCGATTGTGAACTACTGTTTGTCTAAGCGCAGAGGAGGAAAAGCCTTCATGTGCCCGAAAACACAACTCAGCAGCAGACTCAACACAATAAACCATAGACTGCAGAGCAATCTCCTCACAGAGATCACAACTTTACAGCTGGGATCTGCTGTTGTGCGAGATGACCGAAAAGATTAGTCTGTGTTTATTTGGGTTCATTTTTACATGGAAGGGAATTAATATTGTTTGTGTGAGTCAGCTCTAAGTGCTATTTCATCCACGCTGATGAAAGAAGGTTGTGATGAAAGTCAGCAGTATGTATATCGTATGATCTTGAGCTAAAAGGGCGTTCGTTTTTCATCAGAACATATGTTATGTTAGTGGACTTTAGTTTATTCTACCAAGATTTTAACGCTAAGGATTCATTTATAAGGCGAGAATACTTCAACCCTGGTAGGCAACTGCATAATGCTCCAACAAAATGGAAAAATAAATAGTTGTTCTACTACCGCAGACGTTTTGATGTAACCGCAAGTTGTGAAGTGATCAGATATCACTTTGTAGCCTTTTAACGGGCTAAGAGCCATATTTAGGAATTTCGCAGGAGTTCAATCAGATACAACCACACATTGAGAAATAGAAACATCCACAAGGCTTGTAATGTGTAATCACTGTCCAAGGTCAAGCTATTACCTGACTTTTAACATTTTATTTACGTAAGATAATGTAGTGAGTGCCATACAGGTGACACAGAACACTCACCCTGCCCAAAAAGTCGTCTGCTCTCGATCATATCCTTCATCAAGGCGGCCGATTGTGCGAGCTCGTCAATCAGGACGGGTCCAGAACAAAGACCAGGCAGTCCAATTGCCTGTAACCCTACACAGGTACATGAAACAGTGAACTCTGACCCCACGTGCAACACAAGTGGCGGAGGGAGAGGTGCCAAACACATTCCCAACCAATGTGTTTGCTGCTGTGACATGTTAGTGCTGGGCAGGCTTAAGAGAAGTGTGATTTATTTTTTTTTTTGGAAGGGTAACTGCATGCATGCCTCAGAATTTTGGTGATAAGCTTGACAATAATGAGAATTTGGGCATTTATCTGATCTTGGTGTCAAATTAAGTGAGGTACACTCATAACGATATTTGGGGTGAAGTTGAGCTTTTTTTTCCCCCTCCCGCTCTGATTGAAGACAGCAAAAGCTTGATTGCCTGATGTCTTAACGATGATTTTGACTGATTATTCACTTGTATGCGGTATGTGGAGTGTTACGCCCAATTCTTCCTCGGTAAAGACCACCAGTGAATCCGGAAAATATGCTTCCAAAAAAGTAGACCATAGTTCAGTCAGATGTAACTCGAGCCGCAGGTGGTGTCATGAGATTTTGGCAGACAAATCCTGCGCAAAATACCAAAACATAGAAAACCCCATCCATGCGCACAATTAGACTGCACTTTGCGCTAAGACTTGAGCTCAGCACAAAAATAGAGCCCTGAGAGTCAAAGTTGCAAAGAAACAAATAAACAGACAAACCCACACCTCCTTGGCAGAGGTAATGAGCGACTATTGTATTGCGATGGAGGCCTGGAGTCCTAATGGCTTAATGTTGTGTTATTTCTCAGTTTCTTTACAGGGACCGTAAAACACTAAAAATGTGTTGTTTGTATCATTAGAAGAAGTCAGTACCAGTCAACCCATTTACAGTTTGCCTCCAGGCAGCGCAGTTTGATCTCTGTGCCCTTGATGGCAGTTTTAGTGCACCCCTCTTTGGCTCACTGTAAACACCCTCTCATGTTTATGACTTACAACAGGACCCGCCACTGCTCCTTCACCAACAGCAGCACAGGTCTGTAAAGAGGTTTGGTGTATGAATCCACAATCACCCTTAAGCGCTTGGATGGCTTTATTGGGCATGGTGGTGCTGGTGGGATTGAGGGGAAGGGTGGGGGGGGGGGGGCG
>CAAKHF010000981.1:14225-24695 GCA_901007745.1 Hippocampus kuda | reverse complement strand
CACACACACACACACACACACACACACAGGATATACAGTAGTGTTTTCTAAAGAGCATTTAAACTCTTGTAGATGTTACATAAATATTTTACTCTGAATGCAGGGAAGTCATAAATTTAAGTTAAAGGTAGAGTAACAAAGATTAATTCAGTGTACAAAATATTAGTGAAAGCTGAACCGATGCATATTGTAAAACAAGTGACACTAAACACTTCACACGGGTAATCCAAGTGAATTAAATGAAATTAAATAAAAAGGTGTTGCGCCAGTTCTAAGAGAACATGCACATTAGTGCAACCATAGTATTTCAGTTGCTTGATTTCATTTCCCTTCACTAAAAGGTATTTTTTGTTTCCAAATTGCACAGGTTATTCTCACATACATGGTGATTTTTTGAATGGGGTGTGTACAAGTTGAGATCCACTGTACATATTGTAGGTAAATAAACCCCCATGATTTTTATGATTCATCACGTGACCAATTTCAATATACTCCTCACACTATGGCTGTCTCTATACTTCATCTCATATAATTTACAAAAGTTTGATTAGTTTTAGCAGCTACAATGTAATTATGCTGACAAAGTTTTCAGGTAAGCTTTCATGTTCAAAAACATCAGGCTTCAAATGTCCTTTTTTTGTCATGCAAATACATGTTTTCAACACTGACGAAATTATACAAATTACTGTACAAGAAAAAGGTCGAACTAAAGCAACATCATGGTCAAGACAAAAATAATTTTGAAGGTTTAATTGCGAATGTATAGTTCAGGATATCAACACAGAATAATGACATCATGGTTTATCAGAGAAATGGCAACATTAGAGAAGCTCCAAATGAATATGGTTTCAATTGTCAGCTCAAAATTCCTTTTGAAGATCTGAAAGGGAAAACAATGGCAAATTCATGATTTTCATACAATATTAAACATTGATGATTTTAGCAAACAACACATACCACTCTTTCTGAGAAGTTCCCCTTTCCATGACTGAGAAACTCCATCCAAAAATGTATCAAAATATTTGATGTATTTTGCCAGACTGGTTCTTTTGTAATCTGTGAAAAAAAATCGGCGTTGAGTATGCAATTGTTTGGTGTTACTTTTAGATTACCGTACTATCGATACGAGAAAATACAAATAAGGAACACATGTTTTTCTACATATTTCAAGGGCATTTTTTATTTGTAACACAAGAAAAAAATAATTAATTTCACACAATCAACAGCATTCTTAATGATCAATTAACTAATTGATCATTAAGAAACCTGTTTGATTTCCAACCCTTTTCTGCAATTTTTTTCCCGACACATTTAATCTGTTATATTCAATCTTTGAATAAATATGAGCAAAATTGATTCCACATAATTAATAATCTGCATCAAAAAGCTAATTCTATGTCAATATTGATTTTAGAAATGAGTGACCGAAGGAGCAAACTCATGTCACCTCTGATCTTCCTCTTCTCTGCAGCTTCTCCCTCAATTTCCTTGACCTCTGCATTTTCATCTTCCTTCTCACCCACCTTGACACGATCCAACTCATTGCAGATCAAACTACAAAAAGATTTCAAAATTTTCTCTATTGGTGATTTTCTGCACCAACTGTACAAACTGTCATAGTATTGCACTCTACCACTGATCACTTTAGCTCTGCTTGATATTTTGCACATTGCCTAACAGTTGTCACTGGGTGGTACCACCGCACTGCAGTCCACTCACATTACGAAATGTCATTGTCATGTCCTTGTTTATGATGATACTAATGCAGCGTGTTATACCGGAGACAAATTCCTTGTGTGTTCTACATACTTGGCCAATAAAGATGATTCTGATTCTGATTCTGGTTCTGGATATTGTATCAATAGTGGACACACAACATGAGATATGAAATTGTTGCTGACCTGATTGTGGGTACGTTGAAGGGATCAAACGTATCAAGTTCTGTGAGGTCCATGGGAACCGAGATGCGCCCTGATAAAATCAAAACAAACAAACAAAAAAACAAAACAAAACCAAACAAACCCCCCAAAAAACAAAGAGATGTAGTCACATTGGGACAACTCATCATCATAAGCGGCAACTTCTTCACATTTACCTGTTTTAGGATGGACACTGAAGGGGCTCTTCAGCAAATGGTTCACACCTTTACTGACATTGACATCGAGTCGTGGGTAACAATACTGCAACATGATTTCTTTCTCAAAGTGCTGGCCCTTCTTGGCAGCCACCTTGGTAGATGAGGCATGTCAGTAATCTTCTTCTCAAGAAAAGTGCCATTATTTAAAACAAAGAGAAGCACCAACCTGTTTCCTGCTGGCTTGTTCCACGATGAGTTGCCACCTATTCTCTGGGTTCCTTTCATTTTTGAATTCCTGTTGTAACTCTTTTCGAACATGTATACCCGAGTTAAGTCATTTTCACAAGCAAATATGGAAAAAAAGCTACAGATTAGACACACTCAGTGAGAAGGATATCTTCAGGCACAAGTGCCAGCACTTGCTCTACAGACTCCTTGCGGCCCAGTATGTCCTGTTGCTGCAGCGCATATGTGGAAAAGTATCCCTCCACAACTTTCAGAGATTCTCTGTTGAAAGTACAAATACAGACTCAGGCAAACAAGTGTTGAGGTAAAGGAAAACATCAAAAGTGCATAGCCATACTGAATAAAGGGATGAATTGGCTCCGTCAGCACCACTTTCTTCACAGTCTCCTCACCACCCTGTCAAATGAACAACCAGATGTAAAAATTGACTTCGATTTTAGGCGGACTCTTACGACACAAGCAAGTGTTCAAATCTGAGGCTGCTTGTCTTGCAATTCTTATTTAGGAACATTGTTGGCAAGTTACTTTCAAAATGTAATAGATTACATATTATTAGTCACCTGGCATTTGAAAGTATGACGTTTCTTTACAATATTACCGTCTGTGTAGAGCAAACTACAACCCGGAGGCTATTTGCGGCCCGCCTACATTTTTTTTTTTTAGTAGCCTACGGCATATATTAAAAATACTTTTTTTTAAAAAATATCATTGCCAGTCATGACAAAAGTTATTAGGCATTAGAAATGTAGCTGTTGAAAAATTAGGTCAATATGAGTAATAGGGACGACCACTGCTCCTACTTTTCTATACATGCAAAGGCATACAGCTAAAATGGTAAGAGAATTTCTCTTCATACTGTAACACTATGAAGATCATAGTTAATTAATTTCATACTGTACAAACAAAAACGTTGTCATTCACTTTTTGCTTAATGTCATGGTCCAATTCGTGAGCATATCACAATCTCCTCAAGCATGGTCAGCTAGCTACACAAAACTCTTGTCATGGTTCTGAATGTGGAGATGGGACTCAGATGCTGCTCTGTGGAGGGGCGGCCCTATTCTTGTCGGATACAGGGATGCAGCCCACACCCAAAATATTACAAAAAAACAAAACCGACTTGCCTTGTTAGTTTAAACAAAAGGCCTCGATGGAGCAGTTTTTTCCCATAAATAACTACATGATGTAAACAATATACAATTTAACAGTTTAACTGCTTGATTGATTGATTGGTTTTATCATGTTTACAAAGTTAAATTAAAAATTATGGCTTCACTGGTGACAGCTGGAACTGAAATGCATGACTGAACTGAGTAACTGGAATAATATTACTAAAATATACAGTGCAAAGCATTTTATTCCTCTGTTACCGCCTAAACGTAATATATCACTGTAACGCATTAACCCCCCAAGACTCTTTAGGAAGCTTTGAAGTGCGGTTACCTTGACTAAACTGAGGTATTCTGCCACTGCGGATCGAGCGGATACCGAAAGGGTCCTGGCAGCTTCATCACACACCCAACAATGAACCCCTCTTCGGCCAGAATAAACCCACAGGAGGTACTGGAAACCAAAGTCATCTAGAAAATTGCACAAACAAAATATTACATCCAAGCCAAAACTAGAAACATCTTAACAAACAGTGACATACCTCGAAGAGCTCTGTCCAGGATTTGTATTGCGATGGTCATTAGAGTCCAGCACTTGGAACAAATGTCTGCAGCACTGTAATCAAAATTTGAGGTCGAATTGAAGGTCAGTAAGTATGAGTCAGTCCCTAACCAATGGGAGTAAAATATATGGGTACTTGAATGACCTGCAACAGCTTCTGACGTCATCATAATCGGTCATGTCTATATCAAACACAAGCTCCTTTTCCAGCGCTTGGAAGGTTCCCGACTTTACCGTGTTATGTTGATTGGGCTGTGAAAAAAACAACAACAGACAATCGTTACAATAATGTGACAGACTGACCTGCTGGATTGTGCCGCCATACTCTGTGACTGTAGACCGCGCCAATGTCAATTTTGTAAGGGTTTGTCCTCTGGATTTCCTTCTCCAACTCGTTCTGCGTGGTAAAAGACTGGTAGCGGACGTAGATGTCGTCTTTGAGGGTGAAGGAGAACTCTCGGTTCTGGAAATAGTTTTTCTGCACTGATTTTGCAAATGAAAAAAAAAACGTGTGTCACTCCATTTTCAACTTCATAAACTGAAACCTGGACATGGTAATGATATCAACGGACATGAACAACAACAACAACAAAGGCTGCTTTGGCGCTCACCTCCTCCATAACTGAGCCAACGGTAGTACTGTGAGAAAGGAAACAGCCGTCGGTAGTAAAGCGGTAGTAAATCAGGTAGACTCGCTGGGTCATAATCTGAAGACGATGACGACGCTGACGGCATTTCACAATTATTCAGGGAACAGTAACACTGTTTATCTGGGATGAAAATATCGAAGTGACTCGTGTCACCCCAAATCTAAAGACTCGACGTGTTGTTTTGCGTCGAATACAGCGCGGGAAAATGGTGCAGTCATCGTACAGAGCCAATGAGAAAAGAGCCAGGTGATGACGTAACTGAGAGTCGAAAATGAGATCTCATAAAATAGATGAAAATGGTGACAGAATGGGATTATAAAATATGACTTAACCGTACTATCACAAGACCATAAATACATACTATATACTTCAACTGCTAGTACTCTGCTTTGAGATCGAAGATCTTCATTATATATCAGCGAAGTGCATTGTGGGTAAGTAAAGATTTACTCTAGGGAAGTGTAGTCATAGATGTAACGCACTCGCCGGCTGTATGAGCGAGAAAAACTGGCATGCTGATATGTCGGCCATGTTGGCAGGGGCGACTTTCTCGTTAAAGCCTTATGCATTGACATTGAAGATGTCGGTACATTGAATTCGTAACCTACTCATTTCCCAACTGAATGTAAAAATATTTACTTTTTTGACACTTTTGACAAAAGTTTACTTTCTATATTAAACAGAGAAAAAAAACACACTCAGAGGTAATGTAGTCTACAAAGACTTATTCTTTCAGTTCTGTTGTTGTACTAGTACGGAGTTGTACACAGGGTATGCAGCATTGTATCCCGGCATCCTTATTATTTCAGTTTTCTTTCCGCCCACATAAATGTTTATTGCTGACGACTTTGTCCCTCCTTATTGTACATCACCGCAGGCACCCAACTCAAAGTTGCCGTGTTGTATTCCATCCATCCATCCATCCATCCATTTTCTGATCCGCTTTATCCTCACAAGGGTCGCGGTGGGGGGGGGGGGGGCTGGGGGGGTGCTGGAGCCCATTCCAGCCGTCTTCGGGCAGTAGGTGGGGGACACCCTGAACCAGTTGCCAGCCAATCGCAGGGCACATAGAGACCGAACAAGCATCCGCCCTCACACTCACACCTAGGGACAATTTCGAGTGTTCATTCAATCAGCCTGCCATGCATGTTTGTGGAAGGAAACCAGAGTATCTGGAGAAAACCCATGCAGGCCTGGGGAGAATATGCAAACTCCACACAGGAAGGCCGGAGCCGGGATCGAACCCACGACCTCTGTACTCTGACGGAGACTCGCTTACCACTGGATCACCGGATGCGTGTTGTATTTCCTATGTTATCTGTAATATCTGTACTCATGCGACCTTTTGAAACAGGAATCACATTTTAGGATAAAAGTTGCTGTACCCAATACTTATTTTACCTTATAATAAAACTACTTCAATACATTTTGAAAGGTTGTAGAGGTCCATACAGGGCCGTTCCATGTGTTGAAAGTAAACGACGTCCACCTGTAGAGGGCAGACGAATCCTATATATTAAATAATCTATTGAGTTGAAACGCACTAAAACAATTCGTGTGTTTAGTAAATGTACGGAGTCTCAAACGTGATAAAGAGCAAATAAATTACAATTAGACATTAAAGTATTAAAAAGGAAAAAGAACATTGGATATGTAATAAATCAACCAAAAAATTCTCCCCCAGTTAAAAAAAAACAAAAAACATCACAGCTATTTATAGCCTTTGATGCAGGATCCAGATGCACACAAAAGTCTTTTTTTGGGGGGGCTTAACTTGTTAAATATCCAAAACGAAGAGAGCAGGGGATGGATGAACCTCTACTCTCAGGTTACTACATTTATTTTTTCTGCGATAATGACTGCTCACTATTGGTCTCACTACAGCCTTTTAAACCATGTTAAATGTGCTTCTTTTGTCATCCTTTAGTTTAGATAAAGGATATAATGATTGGTTATTCTTTTCCCGTAATGTATGCAACTAAAACATGTGTAGAAATTTTTTTTAAAGCTATAAAATTAATGATCCATACAAGTTTACCACCATTTTCTTTGCAAGATAGTGAAAGTGCAACATGTCATGAAAGTTAACATTTGCATAATGTGGGATCTTTTCAACCAAATCTGCAGCAAAAAATGAATGTTTTTTGCTGCAATGCCGAAGGATGTGGTGACTTATGTGTTTAGAATTTTTCTGAATTTGGCTTTCAGTCAATACCACATAATATGTGACATATGATGAAAAACAGATATGTGGCACATATCTGTTTTTCATCATACGTCACCTTTAGACATGATTAGCACATGATATGTGACCTTTGTCATTATTGTTTGACTTTAACTCCTCATGTCTGTAGCACGAGTATATATAAATATCCACACACAGTATTGGACAAATGTCTATGATCACAAATGCCCAATTACATGCATCAGGAATTACCACATATGAAGCCTTTTTCTGTAATGGGTAATAAACCATATGATGAATGTATAAAAGGCATTTTAATGCTAACCTATACAAATGTCATTGATGATTTAAAATAATATATATTTTAATGTACTGTTTCACAAGAAACAGGTTTGAAAGGTTCAACATTAGGCTTACATTCATTCATTACATTCTGGCTTCTTAGAAAACTGAGTAAGCTGACTCATATTTCCGTCCCAAAAGTTGAATTCATTTAGAATTTCTTGGTTGTTGTTCATAATCATTGAGAGCTCACTGAAATGAAAAGAGAGACCAAAAAAAGCCCTTCATGGGGCTTGATGGTTTCTATATGATAGGCAGTGTAATCAATTTCTTAAATTCTCCACACATGTAAATGTCAGCATGTTATAAAGCATGTTATGCAAGGCAAAGTACCACTCAATTGTGTTTGGTAACTGTAGGTCACAGTGTCATCAACTATGAAGCAAGTTGGCCAGCACCATCGGTCAACCTCACAACACACGTGTTTTAGGGGCTGTTATAAAGTCTTTGGCCGACCCCTGTTGTGGCCCTTAACTAGCAAAACATTGTCAACTTGCAGGTTGCATTAGAATGAACTGTACAGTATGACATGACCCAATTTCTCACAGCCCCAGGCCATTCACTGGGGATAGAGACCTGGCTGGCCCATGAATAGTGAAAATCTACGTATATTTGATAGCCATTTAAATGCCTCAGGGGGAAAAAAGGTTTTCTGGGGAGTTTAAATGAAAAGAAATTCAACAAAAAACACTGAAAAACCTCCAATATACCCCTCCCATGAAAAATTGGGGTTTGTTCCCCCCACTCTCCCAAAGAAACAAAATAAAGGAAAAATAAAACCAAAAACATTCACTTTGTACATTGAAAAAAAAAATTACAAATACCGGAAATAAATCACGGGCACCATGCTGTGATCATTCAGGGGTCCAATGCAGTAGACGAAACAATATTTTTTATTTATTTCTGGGAATGAATCAGCTATTCAGAGTGTGGTTGCGGGCCCCCAGTTGCCCTTCCCTGATTGATGGCATCAAAAAACCAAGGGCTTTTGTGACAGCTGAACACTCATTCCAAATTATGTTGTGTTCAAGTCATCATGCTCTACTTCCTCTGAAAAAGTTTGACATTTTGATATTCCCTGTGACTGTATATTTCAGATTGATGGAGCCATCTGTCATCGCTTTGCATGGTGGTAGTTGTAGGACCCCAAAAAGCAGGGAGGAGCAGGGTGAATTGACCAAAATGTATTTAACAAAAATACAAACAGGAGTACAATGGAAAAACACTAAGTCGAAATCCTCAAAGAAATGCCTGGAAATCACAAGGAACCAGAGTAACAAACAAAACTATGATAGGAAACAAAACTTGACAGGAGCACACATATACTCAGGTTGGCAGTTATTGCAAGTAAGCCACCAAAGATGAAGTGTAATTCACTTAAAGTTAATTTAGTTAACGTCCGGTCCCATACTTTTGCTTACCGTACTTGAAAAGTGGATGGCTTCATCCAAAAGCTACTCCGTTCTGAGTTATTTCTCACCTGTAGATGTAATTACCATGAAATGAAAGCTGGAATTCTGAAATCGTGCCTCACATTCATATTGTGATCTGAAAGCCAAATGTCTTCAGTATACAACAAAAATAAAGGAATTGATCTTGCCGTTCCAATGATTTTGGATGCTACTCTTAATGCAACTGTTTATAGAGCCAAATCTCGTGAATTCTGGCAGTTTTCACTTCACCGCTTCTTAATTTGACCTAATTTAGGATTTGCCTTTAGTGCAGTGTGTAGTTGTTCCTTGTTGAATATAAAGGAAAGATAATCCTGACCCTGAACAAACGGAGGGTCGATAAATTTCTTGCACGATACTCCTCGCGCAAGCAAGTCCGTATACGCTCGGCGCCCATTGGCTCGCGTCACGATATAAAAATCCCGCAGTGGTCCGCTTACTTTGCCACGGATCAGCGTCAGCCGGAGGAGAGACGCCGAAGCCACCACTGCGCGGATTTAGAACACGTTCCGTCTTATTTTGACGCTGCTGATTAACTATCCCATCATTGATCCCCAGCATGAAGGAGAGACGCCTCCCGCAGCCCTTTGTAGCGCGCTGCAAATTAGTGCTGGTCGGAGATGTCCAATGCGGTAAAACGGCCATGCTTCAAGTCCTGGCTAAGGACTGCTACCCGGAGGTAAGAGATTTATTTCTGCACCACGCCATCATCAGCATCAGCATCAGCGACATTAGTAGCCATCAGCGTTGCCATCCGTTTTTGACGTCAATCATGGTCGGAGCAGAAACATCGATTAAAAAAAAAAAATCACCGACACAGTTTGTCTCCATAATCATACACGTTAAGTGTAATGTCAAAACTTGGTGTATGCAAATGGAAATTTGAGGGTTAGTTGTTCTGTTTATCTCAGTCGCATCAAATGAGATACATAAAAAATGCTTCCTTTACAAATTTAATTATGCTCCCTTTTGGTTGAAAACAGCAGACTGGAGATTCCTCTAATCAAAAACAACATCATATTGTGGTTTGGGTGCAGGGATGGCGCAGTATCGTAATGTGTCATACGAGAGCTGTTTTTTTATATTTGACACCTGCAGATTGAATGCACATTTCTAGAAAAATGCAGGCTGCCCAAAAAGACTGGCTGTAAACTTATCTATAGCGTCTATTGCAACCGAGATCAAATTGTTAATAATGACTGATACGTGAAACCGCATGCAGGTCATACTGCAATCAAATGAGAACATGTGATTTTAAGAAGAGTTACATAAAGGTCTCCTCCTCTTCTCCAGACATACGTACCGACGGTGTTTGAGAACTACACCGCCTCCATGGAGCTTGACGGCCAGCGTGTTGAGCTCAGTCTTTGGGACACATCAGGTAAGAAAGAATGCGTTCATGTCTTTTCCTCTTTCTTAATCAGGTCGCCACCCTTGTGACCGTTTGTGTTTCAGCACAAGCATTCACTTGACTAATTTCTGTCTGTATTCATTGTTGATTTTGAAATTCCCACAGAGACAGTCTGCCTGGAGACAAGTAAGGGCTTTAAATAAAGATCCAGGCTACTCAGTGTTAAACCAATAATGTTGCTTGCACTGGTAGATATGGCAGTCATTTTTTATTGCTTGTTAAACAATGTGTGCATGTCAGTCTAAGATCTCCAGTTGTGCAGGGTGTTCACTCAAATCATCCCTATATTATTCATTCAGGCGGGGTGAGGAGGTGGCGTTTCTGATATCCATACAGTAGTCCAGGGATGGGCAACTAGCGGGACACACTCTGAGTCTGTGTGTGTGTGTGTGTGTGTGTGTGTGTGTGTGTGTGTGTGTGTGTGTGTGGGGGGGGGG
>CAAKHF010000979.1:26282-46504 GCA_901007745.1 Hippocampus kuda | reverse complement strand
CACTATGACGCCACACAATGACGTCATTAGCTTTACATTCGTTTTACCCACATGGTAATTGTATGATTGAAATTTGTTCAAACATCATTTTGAAAAAGATGTTTTAAAAAGATCTTTAAAAAAACATGGCAACCCCCCCAAAAAAAAAGAACCGGAAGTGCTCGTTGCTGGCGGGAAATATGCTGCTGCAAAGATCCTGTGGTGGGGCGACTGTTGTTGACGTTTTTTCTGTTGCTGTGTGTCTGCCTGATCTTTTCACTTTTCTTCAACCATGAAGGCTGAAATGGAAAGAATTATTTCCTTATCAGATGGCGACAGTTCTGGAGAGCTTCAAAAATACTTGTCCTCCCTCTCTGAAAGCAAGGTAACCAGCATTGACGTGGTAACGCATAACAAGTTGCACCCTTCGTTCTAACGGTCTAATGCTCACCTGGTTAGTCGGAAATGTAAACGACTCACTTCTTTGTTTTGAAGCTGACTACGTTAATTACCAGTAGTGCACTCAAGGGGAAAACGATTGGCAAAATTATTAAAGCCGTCTTCAAAGGTAAGAGCTTAGTTTTTGTTTGCAAGTTCTTGTTCAATATGTAATTACTCTTTACCACGTTCTTGCCATGAACCTGTTTCATACCTGTCAACTCATACGGTTTAGCCATATTTTATACGGATTTTGTGGTGACTCTTACGTATATGACCATATCGCACAAATCATACGGATTCTGACAATTTCCGGGTTTTTTTCCACCTAACAGGTAGTTCCGTTTGCTTTTGCCCAGAATGGTGCTCGTCTCCTCGAATGCTTTCATTTCCGGTAACGTTCCAGTAAATCACGTGGTTCCTAAGTTGAAAACAGCAGAGTATTCATTCCAAACTTCGGTGGTGTACAAGCAAGTTTGCACCAGAAACACTGACAGCATTATTGCAGTGCAAAGTAAATATGAATGGATGCTGTAACTTCGAGCCGATGGGTCAGCATTTGGAGTTGGTGAAAAAAGTAACGCAGGAATACAACTCAGTAATGCCACTAAGTAGAATGGTGATTAGACATTCACCTGCCATTGTATTATGGAGATCTACAATAAATATCATTAAAAATTACGTGGGTTTTTTTCTGCCGTTATTTTGACATATAAAATGCTTTGGTATGTTGAAAGGATTTTTTGCTCTTTATAAGGATTTTTTTGGTAGTTTATATGGGTTGGCGCTCCGAAAGGTTGACAGGTATGCTGTTTCTGGAACTTTGTGTGACCTAATTTACATATTTTCACATGTTGCCATTTAAATGAGAATCGCTCTCGGATAAAAAATGTTGACTCCTTTTTATTTTAGGCTCGGCACCTGGATCTAGTGACGGTTCAAAACGCAGACTGTTGCTTTACCAACACTGCATCCCTCTCTGTGAGTCTGGTGACCTCCAAAGTGAAGTGGCAGCTGATATTATTGGACTGCTCATGTTAGAGGTACAAAAGCACAATGCACCTATTGCTCACTACCCTGTCCCCCTCCCCGCAGGCAGGGGCCTTACAGTATTTGAAATGTGGAAGATGCTTTGTTGAAGGACAGCAAGAAGTGAAAGTTTTAATTTCCTAGCAGTTATTCATTCATTTTCCGATCCGCTTATCTTCACAAGGATCACGGGGGGTGCTGGAGCCTATCCCAGCAGTCTTTGGACAGTAGGCGGGGGACACCCCGAACCGGTTTCCAACCAATCGCAGGGCACACAGAGAGGAACAACCATCCTCGCTCACACTCACACCTAGGGACAATTTCGAGTGTTCAATTGGCGGAAACCGGAGCACCTGGAGAAAACCCACACAGGCCCGGGGAGAACATGTAAACTCCATACAGGGAGGCCGGAGCTGGGATTGAACCTGGTACCTCTGCAATGTGAGGTCGACGCGCTAACCACTGGACCACCGGGCCGCTTCTGCGCAATTAATTGGACCAAAAAACAAAACAAAACAGCAGTGAACAGGATGATTGAAAGCATTACCGTCTGTCTAAACTCTCTTTTTCTGTCAATTGTTTTTTTTTTCTTCTTTTGCATCAGACACTCACTGTTGTACATGTTTTTTCTATTTCTTATTTTGTTTGTGTTGTGTAAATGCAGACACACACTTTGGTTGGACCCTCGCTTGCAAAACTAGCAGATCTATTCATTGAAGAAATCAAGGCAGGAAAAATAGGCAATGGCAAATCTTTGGAGCTATTTCCGACTGTACTTACGGCTATAACAGCTTGTGAAACATTCTCATACAGCAAAGGTTAGTACAAATAGTCGATGAAAATTGTAATAAACTGTACACAGACTTTTTCCCACTCAAAAATATGTTTTCTGTCAAATCTTTTTTTACCCACAGGTGAGCTCAGTGGTGAGCAATACAAGAAACAGCTAATCAACAGCCTTTGCGCGAGCAGGTGATCTAATACAATAGCTCATGCTCCCAGCCATGAAAAAAAAAATGAATTCATTATTATTTTGTTATATTTTGATGCACTGATCAACTCTGTGCATCAACATGTGAAGCAACAGTGGACATTTGATTCAATCACCTAAAACTAGTAAAGACTGAATAGTCATTTCCAAAGAGGTATAAACTCACTACATGTTTGCAATTATCCTGCAGATGGGACTCACAATGTGTTATCCACCTGGCCACGATGTTCAGGTAACTCATTTGGTGTTTTCGTCTGAGCGATATTTGGCAACATGTTCAAAGTCGTACTCTGACCCTTTCGAGTTTGTCTGCTTCACTTTAGGGATGTGCCCTTGTCATTGGATGAGTTGCGGTTCGTGGTGGAGAAAGTGCTGCGCATGTTCAGCAAGCTCGACCTGCAGGAAATTCCGCCACTCGTTTATCAGTTGCTCTTGTTATCTGCAAAGGTAGAAGGGTGAGAGACGGGCACGTATTGCAAACAAGTCCTCCATGCAGTCTAAATGGCCGCGCTACACCTTTTAGGGTTGC
Source organism: Hippocampus kuda (assembly GCA_901007745.1). Lineage (NCBI taxonomy): Eukaryota > Metazoa > Chordata > Actinopteri > Syngnathiformes > Syngnathidae > Hippocampus > Hippocampus kuda. Next base: position 43,538 of record CAAKHF010000979.1, on the reverse strand, counting down.
AAGAAACAGGTCCTCGATGGAATCGTTCATTATTTTAAGCAGCACGACCTTCACCAGCAAGAGGAGCAGAAACATGGAGAGTGGGTGATTTAAACATTGCAAGTTGCACTGTCCACGTGAAACAATTATTGTCTGTCCTCACACTTCCTCTGTTCTCTCTGTCAGGAACTTTGATTTAGAAGTTCAGTCCATTCCGCAGGACCAGCTAAGACACGTGGAGGGCACTGTTATCCTTCACGTTGTTTTTGCTGTGAGGCTCAACCATGAACTTGGGAGAGAATTCCTGAAAAGCATCAAAGTACCTAATGTCACATCTGTCATTTCAGAAAATGGTTACACAATCTAATTCATGCATTTCCTGGATGCCATAAATCATTCCCTTCCAACAGGCTTCATATGGGGACCTTTGCCCTTTCAGCGTTGCCCTATTGCTCTCTGTTGCACACATCCAGCGCTACGAGGAACAGGTCGGGAGTCGCCGAGATGCTCCTCCCTTTAGCTTCATCTGTCTCCTGGCTGCTTATTCATGACTGGCCCCCACTGTTCTTTGTATTCGATAGGTGTTTGAACTTTTCAAGGGGGCAATTCTCAAGAGCTTCAAAGATGAGCAGATGCTGCAGGGGTCCAAGTTCCTGCAGGACCTCCTGCCTCGTGGTCACTGTAGCATCGCAGAGATGATTTTGGACACGGTGAAAAGCAGGTGTGAGCAGTTACATGTCATGAGTTCATTATATTTGTACATGCAACAATCAACATTACTCTCTACGGAACGGCTTGCTGTTCAGAAAATGTTTGTAGAGCTGAATAATGTCATAATCTGTTCCTGGGTCTTCCTTTTTATAAACTGTACAGGCAATGTCATCATTCATGTCTTTGATGGTGGGCTAGAAATCTGGTGATGGATGGGCAAAGAAAGCATTCCAGTCTTTTTGTTAACTTAGGCACATTGTACAAGCGGCCCAGAAATAGATATGTTTGTAATATTGAACAACCTCCCACGTGTTTGTGTGAATTTTTAGACTGTTTCCAAATTGTATGACGTTTGAACTTAAATGCCACTGAATGTCCTCGTGGTTTGTGGCACTCGTTGTGTTTTTTCTGGCCATACTGTGGCCACTGAGAGCTTGATCGTGTGTTTTTGTGTATTCTAACTTGGTCGTGAGCAATCACACTTCTGCTATGTTCACATGGAGTATAAAAATAGTTTCTTGTGGAAAAAAAATGCCTGGATCCTTTTGTGCAGTGTCTTTGGATGGGATCATGTGACCCAGGGCCTGGTGCAGCTGGGTTTCTTTCTAATGGATACATTTGGACCGAAACCCAGACCATTTGGAAAGACCATAGAAGGTTCTGCTGCTGTGGCCCGGACTCCTTCTCAGCTGGCATGTAAGCTTGGAGGTCAGGTGCTCCTCCAAGGCTTCAAGGTAACATTGAGTTGTTTTGTAATACACTATCTGCACTTGTTGACTCTACTCTACTGTCTTACTGCAATGTGTTTTTGTTCTGTAAGATGCATGAGGCAATAAGAGGCGAGATACTGGAGCAAGTTCTAAATCGACTGGTCACAAAGACTGCCTCACCTGTCAATCATTTTTTAGGTAATACAATGTACAATCACTTTCGACATCATTATGTCGGCTTACACACAGTCCGATCCAATACGGTACCAAAATGTAATCAAAAGTCAACATCGCTATCTTTTGTAAAAGCAGTTAAAAAAAAAATACAGCTCTAAAAAAAATACAGCTCTTGTGTTGAATCTCAGTAAATTGTGTAAGTGCTTATAACATTGTGGCTGGTAAGTGTACCTTATACAGGGGAAGTCACATGAAAAGGGATCAAGTAACGCCTGTCATGGCTCACCTGTTCTCTGGGTTGAGCCCTGAGCAACAACTGTGACGTCGTCTTCGGTCAACAGCAAGCGGCAAAACGGCCGCCCCCTGAGATGGATTAAAAACTGTTTTGATATTGCTGCTTAATTCCATACTCTCAAATGCAATATTAATCAGAATACCATGTTTAGAGGAACATTCATATTAAAATAGTCAAGAGAATGTTTGACTTGACTTCCCTTTTAAATGAAAATCTGCTGTAGTGCCAAGAAATATATTTTGATGACACTGTAACTGGAGTTTCTGTGTCCTCAGACCTCTTCTCAGACATTGTAACCTCCGCTCCAATGATGTTGCTGGAATCATCCTCCAAGGTTACAGAGACATTTGACCACCTGTCATACCTTCCCCTGCCCACTGTGCAGGGATTGCTAAAAGCTGTCCAGGTACTGAAAACACAGAGCAGGCGCTCACCTACGCACATCATGAGAAACATGCGGAAATTGTTTTCACTGTTTGACTTCCAGCCTCTGCTGAAAGTCAGCATGTCTATGAAAGATGCCTTGATTCTGGTTCTCCGCAAGGCCATGTTTTCAAGGTATACGGATTGTTCCACATTCCCCAATGTGTTTTGTTGCCAATTTGAGCCGAGGTCAGCATATTTGTGTATTGTGGAATTTATGCCATATTGTGGTGGCTCCATATCTGAATGAGCATCTTGATATCCTCATTTAAAGATCTGTTCTGATTCTTTGTCAGCCAACTGGATGGACGAAAGTCAGCTGTAACTGGCTTCTTGTTGCTGCTGAAGAACTTCAAAGTGCTGGGCAGCCTGGCCTCCAGCCAGTGCAGCCAGACAATCAGCTCCAGCCAGGTAGGTAGTTACTTAAGAGAGTATGGAACACAGCAGGGGCTTCATTCAGGTTCATACTAGTGCCTGAAATTGTTGGAAGCGCTTGAATTATGTTGCTTCGTTTTCAAGCGCTGGGAAGATGGCCGAATTCTGCAGTAACACACATATTATTAGGAGAAAAGAAAAATGCATGTCTACTTAAAATATGTGAAGATTGGATTGTATCCTTGTAAATGAGAGGCGGAATACAGTCAAGTCCTACATTTGGTGTATGACTTGTGACAGATGCTCAACTGTCTTCCTGTAAACCCAACCAGATCCAAGTGGATGTTCATTCCCGTTATAACGCTGCCGCCAATGAGGCCTTCTGTCTGGAAATCTTGAGCAGCCTGCGTCGTTGCCTTGGCCAGCAGGCTGATGTGCGTCTCATGCTCTATGAGGTTTGTGCTGTTTTTCTAAGCCTCGTGTTCAATTCATGTTATTTTCTAGACATTTTGCTAGGGCTATGCAGAGATGCAGATTTGATAATCTGAGCGTGGTGATATTGCATTGTTGGGATGTAATGATTCACTCAAGCTCGGATTCGATTTTTCATTTCCCGTTCTAATTTCAGTTTGATCCGACAAAATTATTGTCTTAGCAGTGTTTTGTTAGTGCCAGAACTAAATACAAAAATAATTAGATGCATTGTTATATCCCTATTGCATTGACATAACTGCAAATCAAATTACCCGTGACTCGTTCTAGCGAGGGTGGCCTGCTGACCGAGTGGTTAGCGCGTTGACCTCACAGTGCAGAGGCCGTAGGTTCGATCCCGGCTCCGGCCTTCCTGTGTGGAGTGTGCATGTTTTCCCCGTGCCTGCGTGGGGTTTTCTCCGGGTACTCTGGTTTCCTCCCACATTTCAAAAATAAGCATGGCAGGCTGATTGAATACTCTAAATCAGGGGTGTCTAACTAATTTTTGTCGCCGGCCACTTTTGAGTTACGTCTTCCCTCGGAGGGCCGTTATCACAGTGAAACCACGAAAATGTTTAATCGCATTATTACCTGTAAGGGTCACAAAAGTATTGCATAATCTCAACGAAATTTATTACACATGATAATTTGACATTTTCGGTATTTTTTTCGCAAGGATCATGCAAGTTGACACACATGATTTTCACATAAAATGATGTGGCGGGCCGGATCTGGCCCGCGGGCCTTGAGGTTGACACCAGTGCTCTAAATTGTCCCGTGGAGTGAGTGTGAGCACGGATGATTGTTTATCTATGTGTGCCCTGCGATTGGATGGCAACCAGTTCAGGGTGTCCCCCGCCTACTGCCTGAAGACAGCTGGGATAGGCACCAGCACTCCCCGCGACCTTTGTGAGGATAAAGCGGATCAGAAAATGGATGGATGGATGGATGGATGGATGGATGGATGGATGGATGGATAGTTCTAGCGACCCTTAATGGGACAAGCTGAAAGTCACAACAACATATTACATTGCATTCTAGTTTAAGAAGATTCATGTGATCTACCTTTTTTTATGTGTCGTCTTGATGGATGTGTTATTCAGGGCTTCTATGATGTTCTTCGTCGGAACTCCCAACTTGCAAGCTCCATCATGCAGACACTTTTTTCACAGGTATGAATGTCTCCTACTATTTGTCACTCCGACCTTCTTGTCATGTTACATGCATTGTAGATTTTTAAAATTTTTTTTTTTAACATTTGTGGTTTGTTTCCTAGTTGCGGAGGTACTACGAACCCGAACAAGATCTCTTGCCCCCAGTGAAACTGCAGCCCTGCATCACAGCTAGTGGAGAACAGATCCACCTTCAGGAGCCTCTAGTACTGTTGATTTTTACTGACACTGATTTGCTGTCTTTGATTTGCTTTAGGTCATAACTTCACACTGACCTATGTTCTTCTGGATCATGGACAACTGGTCAAAGTCTTGTTGAAATCTTACTTCGGAGTGGACCACGTAATTTCTGACATGTATCCGCTATGTGTTGTAAACACTTTTCTATCTCAGGCCCACCTGGTATCCTGCACTGTACACTGCCTTTTGTGGCTTACAAATATGCGACGATCAGCCAAAATCAGTGCTTACGACGATGATGATAACGAAGACGAGGATGAGGATGAGGGATATCAATCCGAACTGCACGTTATTCTAGAGAGCATCACAAATCGCATGATCAAAAGTGAGATGGAGGACTTTGAACTGGTACGCACACTGCACACGTACTGATAAATTCCAATAAATCAACTGCGTCGCTTTCAGATTTTAAGCTACAAATGAAAATTTTGATCAGAAACCAAAGTGACGACCATCTAAAACCAGAGTCGGTTGAATGTACTTGACACAAGCCCATTCTTCCCAGTTATTGGCAATGGTCATTGTGTTTCATCAGGACAAGTCAGCAGAATTCTCCACTGTATCCAGTGTTGGTGTGAAGAATAATATCTATGCTGTGCTGGTGATAGGACTCTACGAGGTCCTCTTGGAGTACAACTTTGTCAAAGGCAATTACAGGTAAAAAGTATTTGTCACTTCCTGTATTGTGTGTGATGGGGAATTTCATATTTAGAAACTTTGCATGACACTTTCAGTAAAAGTGCCTTTGAGGAGTTAGTGGAACTGTTCAACCGCTACTACAAGCTGTGTGAGATCCTGAGGGAGAAATCCGGAAAAGGTCGGCAGGCCTCAAACAAAATTCCTCGGAGTTTACTCTCAATGGGCTTCATATCAACTCTCGTCACTGCGCTCTTTCGGTAAGTATGCTCAGTATGTACTCTTGTGAATGTTTTCCTCGCTCATGGTCAAGAGCGGGGGTCACCAACCTTTTGGAAAGTGAGAGCTAATTCTTGGGTCCTGATTAAAAAATAACTACAGCGAGGAAGTTGAAACATAGTGTCCTTTGCAAGGTGATCAAGGTACAATATTGTGGTTTCCAGAGACAGCTCTCAGAGCAGAGAGGAGGCGCTCACTGTGTTGCGCTCCAGCAGAGAATTTGTTCGTTATGCGCTCTGCGTGGCTGTGCAGAAGATCCAGCAGCTGGAAGATACTGGAGTTACAGACGGCCCAGATGGCCAAAGTTCAGACTCGACTTTCCGCTTCCTGTGTGAAATGACAAGGTCGGAATCGTTTAGCTGCAGGGTTATAATAGCTTTGGATTTGGCATCATTGTTTGTGTTTATTTCATTTTGACAGTTACGCGGTACTTTGAAATAGTTTGTTAGTTTTTATTTTTTGTTTTCAAAAATGCTTCATAATAGTTTGATTTGATTTAGTATGAGATTAGGGTTTTTTTTCCCATTTTTGTTTATGTATTATTATTGTAGCTATTTTGTAAATTTTCGTTAAACCTTTAATCTTGATTCAGCGAACATGTGTTTTGACATTTGTGCACCCATCTGTGACGTAACCGGCATTTTACAGTGTGCTGATGTGGCGGTATACCAACGTCCCCAGTGCAACGGAGGATGCTGGGAAGAAAGAAAAGCGGTCCAGTCTGTCACAATTGAGCCTGGAGGGCCTTCTTGGGGTATTCACGGCATGCCAGCAGCGCTATCCTGACAAGATGACCAAGCTTCTCTCATCCATTGGTTCGACTTGCCGAAATAAAACCCACTTACGTTGAATAAAGTGTCGACGGTAATTCCATTGTGTTCTATCTTCTAGATAACTCGGACGACATTGCTGAGCCAGAAGATTGTGAACAGATGAAGTACTGTTACATCAGTCAATTTCAGGTCCTTGTTTGTACTCTGCATGCTTGCCTTAGTTTTCTTGCCGCACTTGAGCTTCTTCCCAGCATTCCAAAAACAGTTAATTGAAGAGTCAAATTGTCCATAGCTGTGAATGTGAGCCTGAATGTTTGGCTTTACACCTACTGCCCGAAGACGCAGTATAGATGATGAAGGGCTAGATGTATTGTTCGGTCATCACCGCTCATTATGCGTTGTACTTGTTCTTTGTCAACAGAGAGCGCTGTTTGCCCAGTTGAGTCGAGGAGAGGAGGAATTTAACAGCAAAGAAGCTCAACTATTGGTCAACATTTTGAGCGTGCTTTCACTCCAGCTAAAACCCTCCTCTCAGCAAGTACGTATGCAATCATGAAATTATCGTATCACAAATACGTACTAGTTCTGCTGACATCCGTATCAAATAAACAGTTTGCTCAGATGATCACATGGACGGTGAAAATCTGCAAGGAGACCAGCTTTGGTCAGTGAATGCCAGCGAGCATCATTGGTTGGTTTTGATTGGTTGACTAAAACATTTCCTTGTGTTTAGAGGACTCTGCTTTGTCCAAGGGGCTTCTCTCACTTCTCTTCAGCCTGCATGTTCTTTTTAAGAGCCCTGCCAGCTTGTTGCTGGAACTCTGTCAGGACATCCATAGCCACCTCGGAGATATTGATCAGGTACGTTATCAAATGATGTGAGATGCTGTTACTGAGCTGAAATGCTGGAGAGAAATTGTTCTAAAGCGTGGCCGACGTAGCGGCAATGAGAACATTGCCACATCATCATTATTTGCGAGATTCTCCAGTTTCTCCATGACTCCAAATGAGTACAAGAGGGATAGAAAATGGATGGATACACAGCATCACTACCAGCTTTGTTTTATCTTGCCGTTTTTCTTACCAGGATGTAGAGGTAGAAAAGCAGTCGCACTTTGCTGTTGTCAACATGAAAACAGCAATGACAGCAGCAGTAAGTGGTTTCCTTTTTTTTTCCCCTCCCCCACCCCCAAGGTATAAAGTCACTTTTATCACAATAGTCATTATGTTTGTTATCTCTTAACTCCAGCTGCAGGTCCTGTCTCAAGCGGACAAGGTGCTAGATGAAGTGGACTGGCTAATTGGCACAAAGAAAAGCCAGATGGCCGTTGACAAATCATGCCCTGGTAAGGAGTCTTTTACACTGATGCTCACTGGCATGAAGTTTCGGGCTTACGGGTGGACGTGTTCTTCTGTGTGCCAACAATGATTGGGGCTCTGTTATGTTTCTGACAAGTAGAAGAGGCCACGCAGTCTGCAGGCCAGCAGGACCCTGCAGAGAAAGCAGTGACATTACAGCTTGGAACACTTCTGACTGCACTCAATGAGTTGGTCCAGACCGCGTTGCAGCTCGGAACTTGCACCATCACATTGCTCAAAGTTCTGAGTCGCACTTACGCCATCCTCACCACGCTCGTTAAATATGTGTGTATCTGTTCTACTTATTGTTAGGGTTGCAAATTTCCTGGGAATTTGCCAAAGTTAGAAACCTTCCATGGGAATTAATGGGAATAAAGCAGGAAGCTCCTAAATTGAAGGCTCGTTCCAAATAGAGAGCTAAACAAATACAATTCATGCAAATATGGTGTTACCTTGACTTAGTTATGAGCCGTCGTTTGGTTGATTTTATTTTTCTGAATAACCATTTCTTTTTTGAGGGCATTTGTGTTGTGAGTAAAAATCCGAGGAACAGGCAAGCTTCAGCTACGGCGCCGTTAATGTGGAAAAATAAATAAATGCTGCAAATAAGGAACTGTTATGCTCCCTTATGTGGACAAGGACAGCTATGTATTTTGTATTGTCTGTTTATGACCAAATGTTTCAGCCTGAATATGATACGTTTCTATTTATTTACCTGCAATTCTCAGTTAATTCCCATTTTAAAAAAACAAGGTTTCAATTTGGATACTTTAGTTACTACTAGATACTACTACTTTAGATACTACTAATTCCCCATCTTAATTTGAAATTCACTTTTTTATATAGTTCAGTCCTAGATATACCATACCCAGTTTGATATAAATGTATTCTTTTCACATTTTTAGTACATTCAAGTTTGTGCCAGTCAGAGTGGTAAATTGCCTTCCCGCTTTGAGAAGCTGGTGAGTCTTGGCAACAATCTTGGGAAATTTGCACTACAGATGATGTGACGCTAAAATTTAATTCATTTTATTTTTTGCCACAATGCAGGTCAAACTCTCTGGCTCCCATCTGACTCCACAATGCTATTTCTTCATCACTTACGTTCAGGTGCATACGGGTTCAAGTTTTCAAAACCAGTCCATGCATAGTTTGGACACCAGCTGTGATTTGAAATGACATACCGTAAATGTTCCCATTATTCGTCTACAGGGGGGAGAGCCGAGTGTTGGAGGTACAGACAAGAAGAAAAAGAACGAGGTGAACACTGCTGCCACTGTAAGGACCACCTTCCTTATATTTATTTACTTTTAGGAATGGGCTAAATCATTCACCTACGCTAGTCAAGTGAGCTCAACCTTATCCAAGTTGACTTAAGTGTACCCTCAACTTCGAATCATGTTATGAATTTGTCTTTCAGTGTCCTAGTAAGGACAATAATGATGCCCCACTGCCCTTAGGAATGCAGTTGTGCCTGACATTTGGCCTGAGTGGATAATAGTTAGTCAACTTCCCACAGCTGATCGATTTCAGCCTGGTCCTCTCCAGACTGCAAAGTACCGGTAATTGAGACAGAATCAACAATACAATTTTCTATTCTGCTTATCTCCAAGGGCCCACCCAACCCCCCAGTTAGAAAATTAGTGATTTAAAAAAAAAAGGCCCTTCCCGACTAGTCGTTAGCATAATGTGTCATTGGCAAAATATGCGTCAGCACCTCACCTCCCACCCCCGATCGGCGTGGTGTTCATGACGAGGCCAAGAATTTGGTACGGTGCGCCCGCCCATCCCATCAAGATATCATGGTGCATTTGATCATATTTTAATTTTTAAAAAGGGAGTATAAACTGTACAATGTACATTTCAAAAGAAAGATTTAAGTGAATACACCCGTCTTGCTTTCTGGGTAGGCAAAACTTCTGCGTCAGACAAAGGCCATTCCCGACTTGATCTTCAGCATTGAACAGTATGAGAAATACATCATCACACTCTCAAAGAAGTCAAAGGTACATGTGAATGTCTGTTGTTTGAAATGTCTGGAAAAAAAAGTGTAAACTACTCATTTCAATGGCATCTGCTTCATCCAGGTCAATCTGATGCAATACATGAAACTGAGCACCTCGAGAGATTTCCGTATCAATGCTGCTTCTCTAGACGCGGCCCTGCAGGAGCAGGACGGCACTGTGGAGGTAAGCGTCATCTGCACTCGAGGAGGATCAATCTGTCCAGGCCTGATTTCAGCATTTGCATTTGTTTCTGTGCCTTAGGTTGAGTCACAAGCTGTGGAAGAGACTCAAGAACCCAAACTGAAGAAAAAACGAAAACATTGAGCTGCTCACGTTGGTTACACGCATCTCCTGCTTGCATGTTGTTGAGCTTCCAGGCAGTTCTCCATTTTGGGTTCACATGTTACGAGTGTCCTTGGCCTGGTCCCTAAGATTTTGTCTTCCTTTACTGATGGAGCCTTTGGTGACGTCCATTATTTGGTAGATGTCCAAGGCTTCACCTGAAAGCACATCTTGTGTGTTCATCTGTTTTCACCTCTTGTTTAATTTAATTATGAAGAAACACTATATTTAGCATTTCTGAACACATTTGTATAGGTTCTCCTATGGCTGACATTAAAACTGTACCACACTGCATCATGGGTGTTACGTGATCAATTTGTACTTCTGTAGCTTCTATTAAATTCATGATTGATATAACTGTTAGCTTTGTTAACTTATTCATTGTAATGAGATCAAGACGAGTGCTGTATCAAAAAGTCAACCTTCACAAATAGTCATCCATTTTCATTGCCAGTCGGTGAATTATTATTTATTTTATAATTATGTTTATAATTTCATTCTCTCAATATGTATGTATGACCTCACCCAACACTCTGCTAGAATGGCCGACAGTTTGCAGCACTCAATGCTGAAAATCATTGTCAGTAGGTGTATTTGGTTTTAGGCTCACCAGGAGGAAGGCCGTATTTTCGTTCCACACCCATGGGGTTGGAGGGGGTGACGCAGTCCATTGTGACCTCTTTCCTCAGACACGTGTCGATGTCAACCGCACTGAAGAAAGCGACGGACTGTGGAAGGTCCTGCATGCCTAATGCATGTGCAAACATACTCCTGCGTGAGACAGAAGCAGCACACAACACTGAAGTCCATGCCCAAATTAGTTTCCACAAAGGTCTCCGCCATCTGTGAACAGACCTGGCAAGAAGGTTGGTGATCTGCAATGCGAGCGCTGCTCGGTATCGGTCTTCGGTGCGGACGAGGTAGCGCACCTCGTCGTGGATGCTGATGCAGAAGCGGCCGTCGATGTCATGCTCCTCGAAGAGCCACCTCATCGCCACGAGCATCAGATGAAGGTAATCCACTGCCGAGCTCTGGACCACCCAGTTCACCCTGCTGGTGATGAACTGACACAAGGAAAACCTGGCATAAATGTGACATCTCACATGTGAACTTCCCTCATCACTTCACTTGGGCCACATGATGGGGCCTTTTTTATACAATACAATACAATACATGCTGATTTATATAGCGCTTTATAAACAATGAGCTTTAGAATGTGTAGTTGTACCCAATGTTGCAATATACAAACCATATTCACATTGTTAAACCAATACAGTAACTCTTAAAATTAACTCAGTGAAGACAGAGTTTACCCAGAATTCACCATCGAAAGAAATTTTAAGATTACGTAAGAAAAAAACAAAATGATCTTTAATGTAGAAAACGGGTACAGTATCAATTGTCATTCAGAAAATTATTTACAGATGGATTTAACAGTGTTGGGAAGTAACCAAGTTCAAATACCTGATTGTACTTGTGGAGATTTTTCAGGCATCTGTTGAGTATTTTATTTTTTTTGGACAACTTAATTGTTACTCCCGAGGTTCAAAACATATCTCTAATTTCTATTGCTTATTTTGCCAAAATAGGAGTTACTTTTTTCCACCATCGCAGATGACACAATGTTAAACACAAATCAAAACAAATAACAACAACAGGCTAATACAACTGATTCTGAGAAGCAAGAGATTACCCATGAGTGGCCATATTAATAAGAATAAGACAACCTTTATTCGTCTCACAATGGAGAAATTCCCAATTTACAGCAGCGAAGTTATGAATGGAAGAAAGTAGAACAAAACGTATAGGAACTGCTGTAAAGGCAGCCATTCTCGCGGCGCCATCTCAAGATAAGAGAACCCTTTCATTTTGTCGGCTACAAGAATGATTTGAGGTGAACCGTGAATGCCTCGTATGACCCTAAATCCACCAGCACCTGGGATTCAACATGTTTTTCAGGTATCATAACCTAATTTAGCATGTTGCTGTAAAAAAAAAAAATCCAAAACAAAAAACTTTTTCTCTTTAGGTCATGTTATCAGAATGGGTATTGTGTACAATCCATTGGTAAAAAAAAAAAAAAAAAAAAAAATACTGATGTTAAATCAGAACTTCTACTTGTATCAGTCTTAATTAGCTGGCGACTACTACTTCTAGATATAGTAAGTAAAGAGTGTGAGTAACGAGATGATTTGATGAATCTGTGTGAATTTCACTTTTTGAAATGAACTACAATTAATTAGATCAATAGCACAAGCTTGAAAAACAGTGATTAAATAATGAAATAAAATGGTCCAATGAAGCCTTCCTCTTTTTCCCCTTTATGAAAAAAAATTGATTTCTCACTGTGTAAGTTTGTTTGGTGTCGGTGAGTTCCTTAGCTCACCTCATCCTTGACTGCCTTGGGCTCCAGAGCTCTGCTAATCCTGCAGCCCAGTACAGGTGTCGCCGGCTGGGCTGAATGCGCAATGCTCTCCAGTTTGTTGAACATGTCCGACTCTGTCCCCCCAAACCATATTCGTTTGCCAACTAAATCCCATTTTCTCCGACGGGAACTGAATTAATCAAGTAAGAAGATGGAAGACAGGAAATAACAATCGGTGAAGACTGAGATGTACAAAATGGTGGTTGCAGGTGTTTCATTTCTCACCTCTGTGAGGCCAGTCGACTGATCTTCCGCAACTCCTGGAGGGATATGCTTCCATCTTCCTCCCTTTCCACCTCAATTCCCAGCTCAGTGACCAGCCACTCACCTTCGTCTGATAGTTCATATCTGCCCCCCAGAACAAAAAAAAAAAACAAAAACAAAAACAAAAACAGCTGAGTCACATCGTGCGGTTACAAAGTTTTCAAGTTACAAGCTGTCGCTGTGTTTGTCTGTTGTGAGTTGCAGGGACAATTTTGACTTTTCGGTGACCAGAAGACAGTCTGCTATTAGCTTGGGTCAGTCACCTTCACAATATCCAACCACCATCAGTTCACAACTGGCAGTGAGTGTCTTGTGTGTTGTGCTCCCATTTATTTATTTATTTATTGCGCAATTATTTTTACCAAGCAAGGGTATGAAGAAAGTCAGTGCTGAGAAGAACAACTGGATGATGCACATTTAAGTTGAAAAACATGAGCGAGGGGTGTGTGTACTGTGTGGTCAACTTGGAGAAGCAGGACAAGCGTAGTTCTTACATACAATGATTGAAAGAGTTTATGTGGTCTAAAATGCCAGCCTTAGGCAGTAAAACAATTTCCAAGATGTGGACCTCTGTCTATGAGAAGATGGAGAAAAGAAACTCATTGTTTCACTCGAATTGAGCCGCACCCAAATGTATCGGGATGTGTACCGACTGAAACGTCTTTTTTTGGGAGGGGGGGACGCACACCCCAAGTTATTAGGTTTTATACAGTAAAACACCATACAATGCTAATTGAAAACATCACTAAATATTGGGGTGGAGTAAATGCATTAACCGTAATTTCAACAAGCAAAGTTGATTTTAGCGATGCGTGCTTTGTGTTATGAGCGTGGATGTGGATCGCCTTGAAACCCTTTAGTCAAGGTAACACTTTATAATGAATTCGAGTACCTGCGTAACCCCTTTGTTAAAGCATACATCTGCCTGGCCTTACTGGCAGCGTCTGTCTGGCTAAGGCGATGGTTGAACTGCATCAGCAGCCTTTCTGCAAAGGGCTGTCCTGCGCCGTAGATGCGGCCATAGTTGAACACCTTGGCGTGCTCCCTGCTGATGCCCACGGCGTCGGCTGTACGGCTGTGCAGGTCAGTGGCCTGGCTCTTCTTCCCTTGAAGGGTCATCCAGCCAAACGCCGTACAACCTGAACCGCACAGAAAGATATTTTGCCTGACTGGCTTACAGGTGTTCCATAACATGTTTTTTGTTGTTCCAAGTTGATAGACTGTAGTTTTACTCATCAATCACAAAAATGAATTCAGCCTTCACGGCTCTTGAATATTAAGTTGAATTTGCCTAGTAGTTTTTGGAAAGTCAATGGATTTGAGCACTGGAAGATTACAATAGACAATACTCAATATAAATCAGTTATACACGGTTTTAAGGCAACAGGTTTGCACACGCACACACACATACACACACACACACACACACACAATATTCATATATATTATTTTTTTGGGGGGGGTGCCTTAATAAATTAAATTGACATTTAAAAACTGCCTTTTGTATTTCCTTGGGTTGTCTGAGTGATATTAAAATTGGTTTGATGATTTGAAACCTTTCTGTGATATGAAAAAAAAAAACAGAAATCAGGAGGGGGAATACCTTTTCACAGCAGTATAGAAAAATGAACAAATGGATGCCAAATCTCACCATGCATGCCAGCAAAGTGGGCCTCTCCGAGCACAGCTGCAATCCACAACTCTTGGGAGTCCACGTCGGCCCCAACCAAGTGGTAACCTGGTGGTGCCTGCACCATCGCTTTCAGCTCACTTCCCACTCTGTCCCGCTAAGGACACAAAACATATTGGCTGTGTTCGGAATCCTCATTCCCGTCACCCAAATCACTTCATAAAGATTTTTATATTGTACAGTGGACGATATTGTTCACTCATGAGTCAAACCAAAAAAATGTTTTTGAACACTACTCAGGCATGCCTTTAATAAATACTTCCTGCTGTTGCACAATTATGACCTACTGAATCAAGGTCAACATGATATTGTTAAAAGATAAGCATAATTTTATAAAATATAGACAAAAAAAGCACCAATCCATGTTGTGCTACAGTATGTTGCTGTACTTATGCTAAAGATATATTTTCCTGACACCACTGATGAATTGGTTTCAGGCTGAAAATTCAGTTCTACCACAGACCACCCCCCCCTCCTCCCCACACACACAAATCTGTATCAGCGCAACGCAACATTAATTGCTTTTTTTTTTTTAGTGACCATGGTTTGTTCACTATTTTTGAAAGTGTAGTGTGGGATACAATGAGGGCACTACATTTTGTAGTCAGGGATAACCGACATTCATTTCCCCATTTGAACAGCATTCCAAAATTGCATATTCAATACATGAGTATTGATAGCGGATAGGGAGTGATTCCAAACACAGCTTTTAGCTTATACATGACAGTACATCATCATGAGATTTAGTGTGAGTGGCTTACACGTGCATTACTGGCAGTCAGCCATGTTGGCTCCACAGCCCTTCGCGTGACAGTTCCAGCCGTGACCACCTGAGGTAATATAGCACCATACTGGCCCTCTTCATCGAACTCCTTGTGCCTTCGGAAAACACACACATCGTTGTACGAAATGCTGAGTTTTCCTTCACCCTTTGTGGTCAATACGGATAATATGCAGAGGTGGCAGACTAACCTGCTCACAAAACGAGGAAGCTCTCCTTTCCGCAGCCATATCACCATCTGGGAGCTATGATAAGACCATCAACTCGGTTTTCAGTGATGTTTTTCCAAGTTAAATTCAAGCACTTTCAAGAGAAGTTTTCATGTTTTTTTTTTTTTTTTGTAGTGCTGAAGCTCAGTGTTTTAGTACCGGGTACTTGTCGCACAACTCGTAAAGGAGTAGAATGCCATAATTCATGATCCATGTATCGACCAATGTATTTCCAAGGACTGTAATGGGAATTCGACATCTAACAGTGCTAAAATGTATATGATAACTAAATGTTTGTGCCATTATGTTGACCATGTTATTTGCAGACAAGCAAAGTTGCTTGCTCATGCGCCAGACTTCATTCTGTTCTCTGAAGTAGCAGCTGTCCAAAGTGCTGATTGTGCTGCATGATCTGCACTTCAGCGCCTCCCAAGAAGAGTATAAAAAAGGGAACGCCTGACTGTTCGGGAGAGAAGACTCCATGATAGATTTGTGAATGGTGCTTCTCCATATTTTTTGTAGCGGATATAAATGTCATCATTTTTTTGATAAAGACTTTCATTGTCTTGGTTTCCCTGGACAAGACAGGGCGTCCTCCATTGTGCCTTTCTGTGACTCTTCTATTCTGTCTGTATCTCTGTGGCAACCTGCTGGTGACACTCTGTTACACCCTATGATCAGTATCCATTCCCCTCTAAGAATATCCTGCCTGAAGCCTTATAAGGGCGAGGAACTGTTGCTCAATAGTCAGGTGCCATCTTGGCCTCATGATGTCAAAACGTGACCAGCATGGTGAAGAGGGCTAAATACCAATTTGGATTGTACCACAACATGTGGTGAACGATTCACCTGTCGTGAATTTTACCGTCCTTGTTTGCACAGGAAGTTGTGCAAAAAGGAAGGTCAAGTTAAGATCACCAGTAAAGGTTAGCGCGCATTTTAGGTTCCACATGAAATTTTATACAATAGTTAGATAATGCTCACATTGTGTCATTAGTACTTGTTAATACAGTATTGTAAAACGTGTAGTCTAAAGTCAAACTAAATTGTGTATTTGTTATCGGGCAGGCTACTTCCTGGCTCATGAATGTTGAATACATGGGCGGTACCATTACAATTCTGGGAATGGACCTTGCTGTTGAAATTTAATCCCTATATGTGGACCTTCATTCAGATCTTTGCCAAAATGTAACGGATTATTATGTGGCCCACGCGGGACCGTTCGATTTATTTAAGAATTTATTTTGCTAACCGTATTTGTCTTAACGTCTACGGTTTAGTCATATGACAGTTTAACTACTGTCTTCGCTTTTAAATCAAATACTGAGTGTATGGAGAAAAAAACTGTGGTAACACAATGTTAAATACTCGATACCTTATGCGTTTATGAGCGTTCCTCCAGAAGGACATCATTTTGTTAATCTCTAAGGCACGTGTGGCATTTGTTTCACCTCTTCCCGCTCTGAGAGTACCATCCTCCATCTTAGGTAGGAAGTCTTTTGAAAAAGGACTGCCAACGTTATTTTGATTCCCGTCCTGAAACAGACAAAGACTCTTGAGTGTAATGCCAGTCGCTTCCTGATGAAGCACTGACACCTTACCTTATGTGGTAATTTGAAAAACCAACACCCAGGAATGTCTATATCGCTGTAGGGGCCGATTCCTTGGTGATAGTGGCAATGACTCTCCTCTGGGACAGGGTGGGATTTGCGGGTAGGTTGTGGCTTCTTTACAAATTGGAAGAAAAACAAACGGACGAAAAGCATTGATGTCGAGAGCTGGTATGTAAAAACAGTAACTTTCCTGTCGACATGAGAATAAAGGTAATAAAGAAGAATTTGGATACCCCATGTGTTACTGCTTTGACTCCATGTTCCTCTGTTAGTCTCTCCAGTGTTCCAAACTCCTCCACCTGGTGGGGGGGGGGGGGGGGGGGACT
>CAAKHF010000976.1:43921-67706 GCA_901007745.1 Hippocampus kuda | reverse complement strand
ACATACTTATATAAGCCTTAAACATACATTCCATACAAAATATAGCACTGAAGCAACTTACGAACGAATTCAACTTACGAACGATCCTTCGGAACGTATCTCGTTCGTAAACTGGGGAGCGTCTGTAGTCTGAACACAAATTCTGAAAGGATCTGTCTATGTCAGAATCAAAAGTTCTTTCATGACAATGTCAATCGAAATCATTATTTCCACACCTTTGCAAGCAAACAACATGGCTGAAAAGCCTCTTGAACCTTGTGGAAATATGTGCCCAAAAGAGTTGAAGATGTAGAAGGGTGGGCCGAGGTTATATTGAACGCCATGAATTAAGAATGAATGCAGGTACCTGTACACCTTCACATTTAATGCCATTTAAGAATGAATAAATAATTTTGAGCCATGCAGTGGACTGGCTTCATACCAGCACAGATTGTGTAATCAGCGAGCATTCACAGCATTTTCCATAGCCCCAATTGTTTTTCTTTTTCCAAAAGAGATGTCAGATGTCTTGTTTCCCTGCCAAACGCAACAAAGAGCGTCTTTGTCTTCATGTCATGAGGATGCATGTGTAGAGTTGTCTTCAGCGCGGTGTCAATGCTGTTTTTTTGTTTGTCTATTTTTTTTTTTTTTAATGATATCCTAGAACAGCGAAAGGTATGAGACGTTGGAAGACATTTTTTTGAGGGGGTGTCAAATTAACTCATTCAGTACCAGCCAATTCTGGACCAAGTCTAAAAAGACGTTTAAAAACGTCTTTGGGAGTGAATGAGTTAAAGTGTAGTCATTTGATGAACTCAAGAATCTGACTCAACCTCTTGAAGAGGATGGAAATGAGTATTGCTTGCCACAAGGACTAAATAAAAGTTCATTTCAGCAGTTCACAGTTCAGTGACATGCAGATCAATTATGCACGTGTTAAAATACTTTTTCAGAAGGCTAATTCTTGCAAGTTTCTATCTTGAAAGTCCTTTTGAATGTTGAGGTTAACTGTCAATCATCAAAATTATGTAGAAAACAAATTATTTCACTGTGTTTACACAATCAGTACCAGGCATAAGTTAAATTCTCCACAATATTCAAATGTGGTGAGCTGCACCTTTGCTTGGAGTTAAAGTATTTCAAAAAAATCTTCCACGATACGTCCTTCGGTAACATACTGTCATGCCTACTCCACCTTCACAACACAAATATATTTTCTTGGATATACAGCGATCCTTTGCTCGTCTAACCTGCTTGTCAACATATGAACCTTTTCATTCTCGTTACAATTTCTCTGGAGGCTGCGGGCGTGCGCACGCAGAAAAAAAAGCCAGATCCGAGCTCACATCCACATCACGTGGCCCCTTTACCGTTTTATCTGCAAACTGCAGCCCGCTGTTAAAAAAGAGACAACAGCAAGAGCAGGCAGACAGTGCCGTTGCTTATCCCTGTGTTGGAGAGCCTCCAAGTCTGTGGCTCACAGCCATGTGAGCGTTTGACCCCTGCCTGACCTCGTTACGAATGCACAGGAGCCTGCACATTTCATAGCGGAATTATATTTGCTTGATGCAGAAAAGCTATGGTTGAACATTGTCCGTTCCATGATGCTGTAACTGATCCATTCCATTTGATATGTGTAAGCATAATTGTCAATGAAGACCCTGTAAAGTGAATTCAGGGCCAAGTGATGCAGTTGGGTGTCCAGCATATGAGTCCCCCCACTCCCCCAACATAAGAATTGAGCGCCTTCATTTCATCCGTGGCTATCCGGTGTACACTGTAATTGCAGTGTACACCGGATAGCTAAAGTATTTATCATTCCTTGGCCCATTTCTACCATATCATTATTTACAATGTAATCATCTGATTTGGGAAAGACGGAAGGGGGGCCTGATTTGCTTACCAGTGGTTCAGTTCCAACTTCACCTCCTACATATTCTTAGGCATCCCATCTGTTCAACATCTGCCGGCCAAAAAGACTCCAGGCTTTGTTTCAAATAAAATGATTCAAATAAGCCACTCAGTTAGCCTTCAACCTTTGCCTCCCCCGAAACTGCCAAACCAATCGAGAGGTCTCCAACAATTTTTTTAAAATAATCAGGTCAGACTACAAACTGTGCCCCCTGTCCCGCAACTTTTCATCTCTTGCTCTCACACACATACACACCCTTGTGTCCTTCTCCTTCAGCACAGTGTATCATTGCCGCTTGGCTGGCCTTTGCATAAACCCTCAGTCTGCCCAGCAGCCCTGCTTACTCTCCCCCTCTGCCTTCCCATGGCCCAGCGAGCCCCCGGAAAGTTCTCCTCACTCACTCAGAGCGCTGGCACCGGGATCTGAATCCATGCATGTGTTTATGGAGCTCTGACAAATTCCTTCCTCCTCACTCCCTCTCTTGAGTTGCAGACTTGACATGCGAGCGAGCATTATATTTAATCCCTCATTCCCAGTGCATGCAGAGGCTGTGTGGTGGAGCCTCCATGGCTTTTGGAGCTCAAACTGTGCCTTCTGTGGTGGCTGGTGCGCCATTATGGATGCAAGCAGGCAGCGTTATTCAGATTTGTCATGCGGTGGAGCTATGGGATCTATGGCTGTAATTTCTGATGGTTTGACTTTGCCCGTGTCCTTGGTCGTTTCCACCGGGCAAACCTTGGGGTCAGAATCCAAAAGAGGTTTTTACTGAGTGGTTGAAAGTCACAGAAGGGTGGTACGATTCTGAATCTGGAGGGCAGATGGCCATAATGACTGAAAATTAATCAATTCCTGCATGTGCGCTTTTATTCATAGGCTCGGCGAGATTTCATTGTTTCTTGCTTCACCCAGCTACAAAGTTGAGAGGAAATCTGTCATGCGTGTTTGTGTAATCTTGTTTTGTCTGTCCCTTTTATTGTTGAACACTTTTAAAATGACTGTTGTGGAAGAGGTCATTAAAATATCAAAACAAAGTATGACCATTGGGTGTTTGGATGTGTTTTTACAACAACAGAAACCTCCAATAACACCAGAAAAAAAATGTTATTACATGTGTCTGGGGAGTTTCATTACTTTTACATGAATACATCTTACAAAAAAAAAAAAGAATAATAATAATAGGGGAGCGACGCATAGTGTTCAGAGGGTTAGCTTCACATAAACAAACTTTATCAGAATCAGCCATTTTGTTGTTTACATTCACCTTGAACGCTTTGCAGTTGGAACTGGGACGATGCAAGTGGGATAATTCCGACTTCCCACTTTCCTCGAATGCAGCATTTGCTTGCAAAGGTTGCATGACCAAATCTGGGAAACGGGTGAGCCATGATTGATCATTACCTGAGCCCTGAGCAACTGTGATTAGTCGACAGCAAGTGGCATAATTGCCGTCCCCAGAAATAGATACAAACAGGTGGATTTTACTGGTTAACTCATATCTCAAACCCATTATTGATCAGAATGCAGTGTTTAAGCTAGTGGGGGTGTATTGAACATTTAATTGTACAGAAAAGGATTGCTTGACTTCCCCTTAGACAAGTAACCAACCACAATGTTATGCAAAAGTATCTTACTAATCATAAAGAAAAAAAGCACTCGAATAACTTTGGTGAGTCAGCTATTCTGAAAAACATTGCTTTCCCTGGGAGTTCAAAACCATAGCATGTGGCATTTTAATAGAGCTTACTTGAAAAAGACCTTAACAAGAAACGGCACCGGAAAATCTGTGTCCCCCCCTCAACCCCGGCCCCCAATTCTGGTGAAAACTGGCAGTGGCAGAATTGAAGGGGTCCCAGAGAAACTGTGGTTTTGTTTCTCAGCAGTGTGATTGAGCCAAAGATTACCACAAAAGAACCCAGGGCTATTTCATTCATCCCCCAGGGTTCCCTCGGTAAAATCTAGGCTGTGGGGGACGGGGCGGTTTTGTTGTGGGGAGGTTAATGTGACGTTAGCCCGACACCCCTGGCCTAAATGAATGGTCCAGACCCAACACTGTGTGATGAGAAGTGTGACCATTTGTGTTGTTATGGAAATTGAGGGAAATGATGATGAGGAGGATTATTCCATCCATTTTCCGATTCGCTTTATCCTCACAAGGGGGGGGGGGGTAGGCAGATTGTCCAAACACATTGCAACCTATCACAGCTGTCTTCGGGCAGTAGGCGGGGTACACCCTGAACCGGTTGCCAGCCAATCGCAAAATTGCATGATTCTGGCTGAAATCTGTACCGAAATCTCAAATTGTCTTTGGTAAAAAGATAACGTTGAGATTTGCACCGGCCCTCAGAGGGAAGCCATAACTCCAAAGTGTCTTGCGACAAAATATGAATTTGACACCTCTGACATTTGCGAGGAAACCAGAGTTCCCGGAGAAAACCCATGCAGAGAGCCACAGGGAGACCGTGCAAACTTCACACAGGGAGGCCGGAGCCGGAATCGAACCCTGCACCTCTGCACTGTGAGGCCAACGCGCTAACCACTCAACCATCGGGCCACACATGATGATTATTTTACATCCATCCATCCATTTTCTGTTCCGCTTTACCCTTACAAGGGTCGCGGGGGATGCTGGAGCCTATCCCAGCTGTCTTCGGGCAGTAGGCGGGGAACACCCTGAACCGGTTGCCAGCCCATCGCAGGGCACACAGAGACGAACAACCATCCGCACTCACACTACCACCTAGGGACAATTTGGAGCGGTCAATCAGCCTGCCGTGCATGTTTTTGGGAATGTGGGAGGAAACCGGAGTACCCAGAGAAAACCCACGCAGGCCCGGAGAGAACATGCAAACTCCACACAGGGAGATCCGGAGCTGGAATCGAATCCGGCACCTCCGCACTGTGATGTCAACGCGCTAACCACTGGCCCACCGGGCCACCTGATTATTTTACACTTGAATTATAACAGTGTTTAATGTAGCAAAAACAGCAATCATCTAACATTGTTGGTCATGGAGTGAATGTCTAGTTGTCCAGTTGAGTAAAAATTAGTTGGTTTTTTTTCCATACTTCAGGCTCCACATACGTACTCCTTTCTTGAAAGTGTTGGCAATAATTTAAATCAAACCAGGGGGTTTGTGTTTCGGGAATAAGGTTCAGTAACGGTACATGGAGAAATCATTAAGACAGGTTCTTTTATCGACATGAACTGAAATAGCTATCTATGAAAATCCACATGGGTCCCCACTCGGGCCCATGTGATTTACCACAGACCACCATTTATTTCATTCAATTGTCGGCCACATGACCTCCCACATACAGCTGCTGCCGCGATGTCCACCACTCTGCTTGAATGCATACAGACACTCTGCCTATTGTAAAATGTATATTTGTAGAGAGAGCTGTATAGTCTACTGCATAAACTTGGCCTGCTTGTGGGGTCTTTATATGGCCACAATCCAGAAGAGGAGGAGCAATTGAAATTTGTCACAAGGTAAATTCACTCTGAGAAAATACCTCTTTTTTTAGCTTGACTGTGCTACTGTAAACGAAACCCAAAGCCAAATCGAGAACATTTTAAGAACGTGCTGTGTTTGGCTATGAGTCTTTAAGCAAAGCATAGAGAGGCACCAAGTGTTGAGTCTTGACTTTGTGGTCAGCAGAACTACGAGCCCGACCACAGGAAATGACAGAACTCTGCACAGTGGCTAAAAATAATGGCCGTTGTTAAGAGAGAATAGCGCTCGGGAGGCAGTTAAGAACAGCAAATATTATTGCAATTAAACCACAAGCCTAAAAAATCGCGGCTGTTATTTTAAAGAAAAGACCAGTTGGCTAGTAGAAGGGAAAAAAATGGAGGAAATGTGGAGAGAGGGGAGAGGTGAGGAGTTGAAATCATTGCCAATGGAGTGAAATGCGAGATGGGGGTGATGGGGTAAGATTCCTGAAGTTATGGCGCAGTGCTTGCGCGTTTCCACCCTCACATTACATTTGTGAACAAAAGCTGAAAGACGGTGTGCTGAGGTCTTTAACTTTGGAATACAAACTGACACCAATGCCACTCCATTTCACCTCCCCCTTTTCTAAGTCATACACACACACACACACACACACACACACACACGCACACACACACACACACACACACTATTTGGTCTAAATTTACAGCGGTAATCCTCCCCCCACCCAAAAGAATTAAATACGTATGTGATGACCCTTCCTCTCATTCCACACACACGGGCATGGCCATTCATAGGCACTCGCATGTACGCACAAACACACACTTGTAGACAGACACTTGCACACACAGACAACCAATAGCACACACACACGCACACACACCTGCGCGTGTGAATCATTGCGGATACTCTAAGTGTGAATGTGATGGACACATGAGAATTTAAGGCAGACAAATTAAATTTTGGCCCAAAAAAAACAAACAAGAAAAAATAACAAGGACAAATGCCAAACCATTTGTGCGATCTTTTGTTGGGAAAAAAACAGTTTTTATTCAAAGTTCACATGCAAGTCAACACATCAACACATTGAAGCCACGTTAAGATGAACAATCACAACAAGACAAACAAACGTTCACGGAGGGAGGGGGCCGCCACTGGGTTGGGTGCTGGTGCTGATCATCAAAATGAAATGACAAACGTAAGTTTTCTGACTCATCACGTCCTTTGTTACCCCGCCCCTTTACCGCCACTACACTGCTAGTTGCTATGCTAATGAACACAACACAACATCACGACTACAATCGTTTCTTTTTCAACCATAAATTAAAATCTTTTGTTATGACGCCAACAGATGTTTTGTGATTGTCACGTTGACCCCTATGGAACAAAAAGAAACCTGAAAACATTTGTGTTGTCAAATAACCGCAAAAGTGAAATTAAAAAATTTGTTAGCTTGTCAAGCTAAAGGCGCTAATGGCCTGGGGGTAAAGTGTCTGTGTGTGTTTGCTCGTGTTTCTGCATTTGTCTTTGTGTGTCTGTGCACACACACTGGTGGATATGTTTGTGTGTCTGTTTTTGTGTCTTTGTGTGGTCAGTTAGCCTCATTAATACACATGACCAAGCTAACCAAAATAAAGTGAGTTAATAATTGTTTTGGTTGTCAGCTAGCGGTTAGCTCAGACACATGAAGTCTTCGTCACTTGTGGCCAGTTTGCCTTGTTAGCTCAAACATGCTAACTCAAATAAAGGCGGAGAAGAATTGTTATTTCAGCCAGGTGGAAGTTCCCGCTTCGATCGTGTCCAGTGTGATTCAAAAAGATTTTTTTTTTTATTCGGAATAGGGGGGGAAATACTTCCAAAATGTTTGTCATTCACCACCTTTAGCAACCTTAGGTTTTTGCCTTTTGCCCTCGGAGTCACATTCACTTTGCTTTCTTGACATCACACATTTTACCGTTTCTACAACTCGAGTGGAAAAAAAAAAGGTAAATACTTTTAAGGTGTGTTAAAAACATACACTACAGTAATCCCTCGCTGTAACACGGTTCATCTTCCACGGCTTTGCTGGTTCTGGCTTTTTTTGGGGTGAGGGGGCTGCATTTTTATTTATTTTTACATCGCATTATGTTCTGCATCTAAATACTCTGGCCTGAAAAAAATGTTTAATCTTTGGTTTCATTCAAAGCTGACTACTTCACAGATTTCACTTATCACGGGTTCTTCTTGGAACGTAACCTCCGCGGGATAAATGAGGGATTACTGTACTCGGAAAAAAAAAATCTCAGAGTCGTCTGTGCCAGTGGTTCTCAAACTGGGATCCCTAAACCCAACATTACAGTTGGCTGGCCAGCTGTAATGTGGAGATCTGCAATATAATTTGCTGTCCGGTGATAACAGAAAAGGAGGCTGGGGTGGTTGGTGTGTGTTCCTATTTTTTTAGGGAGTGAAGGTATCTTTTCCAGAATAAAAGGTTTAATGCTTGGACATTTTTTTTTTAATTCAACCGTTAAAAAAAGATTTTCTCTCTTGCTAAGCTTTGACTTGGTCTTGGAAAAATAACTTTTTCGTCGTTTGACAATTTTTTTTTGTATCCCAACAAAATATAACAAAAAAATTATGAGGGGTCAAAAAGTTTGAGAACGCTTGGTAGAAACATTCGAAGAAAACAAGGCAGCAGACGCTTCCTTTAGCAGCCTTGGAAATAAAGGAAGGCTGATACTTCCTTCCCATAGCAGCCTTCAAGGTAAAGGAAAAAAACACTTTCTGTAGTGGCCTTCAAAATAAGAGAGAAAGGTTGACACTTCCTGTTGCAACCTCCAAAATAAATAAGGTAGACTAACATTTCCTTCCTGTAGCAGCTTTCAAAATAAATGAAAAAACCTGACTTTAAAGAAGGCAGACACTTTTTGTTGCGGCCTTCACGGTAAAGGAAGCAGGCCGACACTTCAAAATAAAAGTCCAGCTGCACGTAAATGCGTATTCTAATCATAAATGAAACTGGCCGGAACTAAAAGCTGCCAGGTGCGCTTGCTGAAAGGTCAACACAGAAAAGACGATTACGGCGGTTGTCATGCCAACTGAAATCCAACAAAGAACCACACGACGACTACTATGACATCACGAGAATCAGAAATGAGTCATCATCAATGTTAATATGATCATCATTATAAGAACTTGTTGTAATCAAGAGTCGTTCATTTGGTCGTCCACGTTTCCGAAGCTCGAAAATCAGAGCGCGGGATGCGCCAACATTCCTCAAAGTTGTTCAAGGTGGGGTGAGTAAAGGAAGAAGAAATAAGGCTGCCTACGCTCCTCGTCTTCTTCAACATTTGTCCCAGATCCCAATCCAGGTGCTTCTTCCCCAAAATAAATAAAAACAAAAGGAAGAAGAGAGGAGGGGGAGGAGGAAAGGGAGGCTATACCATCCGAGAGTTAGTGTCTGCAGAAAAATGTCCCAGGTTGTGTTTGTGTCGTCGGCCACGGTTGTTCTTTGGACATTTCCTGAAGGGACACACACACACACACACACACACACGAAGAAGATATATATGCAGACACAAATATATACACACATATAAGCACACACCAGTATGGACGCAAGCAAGCACACACGAACACACGTGCACATGCACATGAGACAAACAGACACACAATAACAAAAGTGCACAGTCAAGCACGCACACACACACACACACGAGCGTGCAGAGCCTGTTTGTTAGGAGGTGTACGAGCGAGGGCGGTAGCGGGCGTCGTACCTGGTGATGCACATGACGACGGCCACGATGATGGCGATCTGAACGGCGCCGATGACCGATGCGATCAGAATGTAATGCAGCTTCTGGCCACTGGGGACCACGTAGAGCACATTGAAGTCCTGAAGCTCGTTGCAGCGGACGCCTTTGTAGCCCGAATCGCACCTGCACACGTATAGGTTGATGCGTGTCACATATCTTAGACCAAGATAGTCCCACTGGAAAACGGTTTTAAGTTTCAATATCAAAAATCACCACTAGATGGCAGACATGTCTTAGTTGCGCCTACACTAGGTCTACTACACTCGCACGCACATTTTGGTGGCAAGACAGTTTGAACGGATTTTGACGTTACTGAAACTGACATTGTTTTTTGCTAATTGGCGATAGTTTTTCAGATATTCCATATTTTTGTTTTTTTTTTCAGTGATAATAATACGCAAGTTATGACATTGGTGTTTTCTTTCTGCTTGAACGCTGATGAAGTTGTATGTGTCTTTTCAAACATCTGCTTTTACTTTGGAAAACTGTGGTCAACATTTTTGCCAATTTTCCAACGGATGTGACAGAGCAAACCAATGACTGAATAATCGTTAGTTTTTATTTGTGCGTTTTCTGCACCGCAGTCCCCGATTAGCGCCATCACCTGCAGATGGGCATGTTGCGGTGGATTTCACAGCGTCCGTGAAGACAGAACCCAGAGTGCGAGTCGCCGCAGCTGTCAGGCATTCCGGCATAGAATCCGTCTCCGTGCTCCAGTCCTTTGGTTTCTGAGCAAACAAACAAAATCTTGTGATCACAGGAAGTGATGTCAAGGCGACTCTGCGTTTGAGCGGCCTTACCGAGGACGTTTACTTTGAAAGGGCTGCCATCATCCTTCCTGGCCACTTTGTCTTTGTCGGCTGGCGACCGAGAAAAAGACCAAAATAGACACAGGGTTCAGTTCAGGGGGCGGCCATACGAGGGCAGCAGAGTGTAAACAGGTGCAAAACAAATGAGTTTAAAAAAAGAAAAGAACAATAGTGGCATGTTTGACATTTGTCAATGGCGAAAAAGTTTTTCTTCTAGGGTAGGGTGGGCATATCCCCCAATATTCGTGGAAGCCCTTGCCAGTACATCCACCATCCATTTTCTAACCCGCTTTTCCTCATAACGGTCGTGGGCATGCCAGGGCTTATCCCAGCTGTCTTCAGGAAGTAGGCGGGGTCTCCCTGAATTGGTTGCCAGCCAATCACAGGGCACACCTTGGAACAATTTAGAGTGTTCCATTAACCTGCCACGGAATGTGGAATGTAGGAGGAAACCGGAATACCCGGAGAAAACCCATGCAGGCACGGGGAGAATATGCAAATTCCACATAGGAACCCTGCATCTCTGCAATGTGACCACCAGGCTGCCACTGCCGATCTAAATGTTAGCAATCTGCCCGGCTCTCCCAAAAAAATAGGAATTTTGAAAATAAATGAATAAATATATCAGTTAGTTAAAGACTGTATATATGTTGAGCAAAAAATATATATAGTCGAATCCGCGTGTGTTCTGAAGCGCAAATATGCAGGAGTCCACTGTTCCTTAATTGCTCTTTTTCTATTTTATCACTGCATTCAAACTCAAATTTTGTCTCACAAGGCAAAGCAAAAAAATTGAGCGACCATGTGCAACTCGCAAAACTCATCCGTTGGAATAACTCACAAGTCAAGCTACCACTCAAACTCTTCCACAAAACTGCCTGATACAAAATGTTGAATTTACTCAATTTGATTTTGTCAAGTGGTTGCACAAATTAAAATCATTTAGATCCAGATACATTTTTAAGTAGACTATACACTTGCTTTTTAAAAAAAAAAAAAAAATCCAAAATCAGATTGTGTGCAGCAACATGACAAAATCAAATTCAGTCAATTCAACACCCCTTTTTTTTTCAGCGTCTTTACCATTTTGCCAAATTGGAATGCCGTCGACATGATAGTGTTGGCCCACCTCGACATCTGCCAAGGTGTTCCACGTCAATCTGTTCCTGCTTCATGCAGGACGCCTCTCGGACCAAACACGGACTGTTGTACGAGTTGCCGTCCGTGGCGCAGACGGCATTCTCGTTGTGGCCGCTGCAGTCGATGTTGCAGATGCACCTGAAGCCACAAGAGGGGGGGACATGGGCGCACCCTGGTCATGGTCTTGGCTTTGTTAGATGGTTTTTGTCCTGCCTCACGGTTTTTGGAATTACTTGTGAACCATTCACTCTTTTTTTTTTTTTTTGTCAGGATGGTTTTCTCCACGTATTTCTTGAATAACTGTGGTTGTGTCGGGCGCCTACTTATCAGGCGCCAAGTCTCACAAGGTTCTCAAGTCTTATGGCCTTGCCAAACATCACGTTCTGAGGAGTCTCTGTCTGGTCTTTATAATCTTGATCAAGCATCCTGAATTTTGTGTGGATGTTTGTGCTCACCATGTGTCCTCCGCGTCTTCGTCACATTCGGCTCCGTATTTGCAAGTGCTGCACTTGCTGTTCTTGATCACGTCGGAAGAAGAACCTTCTTCTTCTTCATCATCTGGGTGGAAAAAAAAAACAACAACAAAGAAGAATTTGGAAAACTGATCACACGGCTGGAGGTGCCTGGCAGTAGACAACAAGTAATACAAAAAGAAAATGGAGAAAAGTCAAAGAACGAGAAAAAGTGTTATTTGAAAAATTTTTCACTGTACAAAAGAAGATTAAGAACACACCATCTGGATCTCCAGAACCTGAGCCAGGATCTGTGAAGAAAAAGAATAAATTGAACAATGAACTTCTTCTGTTCACAAAAGAGTTGAATTTTTGTGAATGCGATAGGTGGCGCAAAGTCAAGCTTGACCGTCAGAACAAGGTCCGTTGGCCACCCTGGAGATGATCCGCTGCTGCTTGCAGGACGCTTGGCGCCGGAAGCACTCGTTTTGGTACGTGTCCCCGTTGGAGCCGCACACCGGAACATACTTCTTGTGGCACTGAACCACCACCAAAACAACAGCAAAAACAACAACAACAGAAAAACAATGTCGGCAGCGTCCAAGACAGCAGTAGGTTAAAAAAAAAGTCCAACCCAGTAGTCTAATTTCTTCTCATTTGCAATTGTCGCTATGATTAATAATAATAATAATAATCATGATGATGTCAAATTATATTTGTAGTTTGTTTTATTTATTTGTAATGAATTTGGTTACAATTATCCAAATTTTAAATTAATTTACTAATATGTCTTATTTACAAATGTATTCATCATTTATTGAATGAGAGAGCTTAATATAAACTTCAATAAAAGCAATGTAAAACACAAAATTTTTTTCTCATAAAATAATTCATTGCAACTAACTTTTGGGACAAATAATGAATTTAGAATGATTTTAATATTTATTTGTTTCACGAGTAAATTGCCTAAGCAGTTATTACACGTGAGATATGAACATAAATTTGTTTTTAAATAATCAAATGCAAAATAAACAAAATATTTTTTTAATCATTCAAATTTTTACATTTTATTCATAATCCAAGAATTGACCAATTATTACATGATGTAAAATATTCAATGTAAAAGATTTTTTTTAAAAACATTTCACGCAATCAACCAATTTCACAGAATACGAAATCTATCAATTTTCGAATGGAACAAATGTGACAGGACTGTCGCTACCACACGTCAACCGTCAATCACGTCGCAGCTTCCAATCATCCACCGATAGATGGATTAACCGATGGTGTTGCGATTGGTCACCACATACCTGGAACTGACAAACACACTTGAGCTGCGAGTGGTCGTCTCTGCACACGCCTCCGAATCGGCACGTGGTCTGGTCGCACGCCAGCAGGTCGCTCTTCTTCTCCAACGCGCCTGAACATTGACAACCACAAAACTAGCATATTTGCTCCTGTCGTTTGTTTTTGTCATTTGCAAATTTGTTTTTGTAGAAACGGCTGCTTATTTTAAGTATTTTTTTTCCCTCTGACATGAACAGTGCCATCACCACACAGCCTCCAAGTGACGTCTGTACAGCCAAGATGGTGGCTGTCGTGTTCGTTCCCATGGGGACGTGTTTACGAGCCGTCCTAAAAGTGCCAATCGGCGCGGTACGACGGAAAAATCCTCCCAACCACACGCAGGTCAGTTTTGTGCGCTCAAGAAACAAGAAAAATTGAATATTGATCTCCAGCGCAGTCATCAAGTGGATCTACCGTGTTAATAACCTGATGTATGACAATTGATTTGCGACCAGTCACAAGCTGACTCATCAGTGTTGCCAGAGCAATGCTTGACCAGCATTTGCCATTTGTCTGTGCATCTATTTTGTATCGTGTTTAGAATTGCCTCGTGCCTTGACGTTTGGATTTTAGTCTGTTTTACTGCCACTTCTCCTACCAAAACAACTGATTGGTCTGGTTGGCAGTCAATGTCAGCTATCATCAAGAAATCAATAAACGGACTTGTCACCAGCCAATGAGAGGGCACATGTTCCCTTACAATTGATTGGTCCCCAGTCCAAGTCAGCAAACAAATGAACGAACAATAGACTGGTCACGAGTCAAAGTCAGGGTACAAATAGAGGAACAAGTTAGTATCAAGGTATCGGTCTTCAGACAGTTGACTGGTGGCTAGTCAATGTCAGGACACATATTGACCAGCATTGGACCAGTCGCCTGCCAATCACAAAGCACATCAAATTCCACATGGGAATTTGAGACTCAAACTTGGACGCTGACAATTGCGAGGCAGACTTTGCCGCCACTCGTACACCATGCTGCCATCCGGTCACATTCAGTTCACTCCTTCAGTTGTTGCTTTTCAAACTCAAATAAGTCAGCGTTGCAATTGTTAAAATTTTGCATTTGCCGTTGGCTGAATTTCTCGCCGTCGGCGGATTTTCTCGCCAACGGAAAGTGATTTTGCATGGGATGTTTTGCATGAACTGTCTGATATTTGTTGATTTTTTTAAAAAAAGAGATGAATTGATTGTGGGGGCGGGGGTTCGGTCACACAACGCGCGTGCACGCGTCCAGGAGAGTGAAGGAGGCTGCAGGTTGCACGCACGCGGACGCGCGTCACCGTGCGATGAAACCAGCCTTCACCCTCCTCCTCGTCCCAAAGATGAATTATGAATATGAACCGAATGAGTGACGTAGGCTCATCTTACCTGCACACGTTTTTCCTTGACACTCCCCGCCGCCCTGAGGATGGTAGGACGCGCGCACCGCGGGCACGCCGAGCAGCAGCAACAGCAGAGACAACGTGCGCGCGCGCACCAGGCGGCCGAGCATCCCGCCGGCGGGAAAGCTTCCCGCGCCCGTTGCCATCGTGGAGGAGGAAGGGAAAGAGGAAGAAGGACGGAGGCGCAAGATGACGACAGGGCGTTCACGAAGCAGGGAGCATCGTTACCATCGCGCGTCCTCCTTCTCGGCGTACGTGCGCGTGCGTACTGGTGTGCGTAGTTCCTGCGGGAGGCACCGCCTACTTCCGGTACGTAGTGCGCGTGCGCCGAAGGAGACGAAGACGATGACTAGGAAGCGGCACAACAAAGAGAAAGGGAGCCAGTGCGGCAAAGAGCACAAGGGGGGCAGCAGGTCTTCCTCGTAGTCGATTGGTTCACGGTTCCAATCTAGCCTTGGAACCTCCTGGGTGGAGTTAGCATCATAGCGTAGCATGCTTGCTTCACTCAACACAAAATGTCCAAATGCGGCAATGCTTGTTTGTCTTGAGGTGACCAGTCCGACGTTTGTCTATTATGTACCCTGACAGTGACGGGCAACCTCTCCTCATTCTCATGTGGAATGTCAGCCCGGGTCCATCGTTTGTCCATACGTTTTGTGACATCCACAGCTGACCAAT
This sequence comes from Hippocampus kuda, assembly GCA_901007745.1. Classification (NCBI taxonomy): domain Eukaryota; kingdom Metazoa; phylum Chordata; class Actinopteri; order Syngnathiformes; family Syngnathidae; genus Hippocampus; species Hippocampus kuda. Next base: position 52,756 of record CAAKHF010000976.1, on the reverse strand, counting down.
TTGATTGGTGTCTATGTAACTCTGGCGTCGACTGGCGACCAGTCCATTGTTTGTCTTGATGTGTTCCGACGTTGACTGGCAAGCAATCGTTATTGGGTCTATATATGCCTGACCTATTTGTGACCAATCTTTTTATCTGTTTGTGCACTGACATGGACTGGTCGCCAGTCCTTCATTTCCTCTTCATGATGTGATGGACACTGCCTGGTGACCAATCCAGCATTTGCCGATAAGTGCCCAAACATGGATTGGCGACCAATCCAGGTTTTAAATCTGCACATTCTCTGACATTCAACCTGGAAATGCTTCAGTCGAATGTTGAAGGAATTCATGATGCTGGTGAGTTTGGGGCTAAATTGCACTGAGGTTTCATTTTGGCGGCTAATCTTCATCCGCCTCACTGGCCACTTGGAAGATTGAAAGAAATCTCAGATTATTTGAAGCGCCATATGTCTGCGTGCATCCCACTGTTCTTTTTGCTGGCTCGGCACCCAGCAGGACAATTGCGCATTCGCACAACACCAGCACATGCTTGTCCCAAGGTTACAACAGGGTTGTCAGATGGTGATGACATACTTGTCACATGTTACAAGATGCTTATTACATGTTATAACATAGTTATAGTTAACTCTTTGGCATGGTTGTCTTGTGGTTTGTCATATTGCTAAAACATTTTGTCACATGGTCACAACATGACTGTCACATGCTTAGAACATGCGTGTTAAATGTTATAACATGGTTATAACAGGGTTGTTAAATATTTGTCCTGTTGTTTATCAAAAGGGTTTAACATGCTTATCACATGCTCAAAAGGTTTTATCACATGGCCACGACACACTTGTCAGATGGTTCTTGCATTCTTGTTCCGTGTATAACTTGTACATACAGTACTTGTAAAATGTTTGTCACATGGTTGTCCTGTGATTTATCATAGGGGTTCACCATGCTTATCACATGATTAAAACAGTTTGAATATCACACGGTTACAGTGTGGTTGTCCCACGGCTCGATTGCCGTGGAGTCCCTAATTGGCCATACCATCTGCAGCTGCGTGAGCTAGTACGCCACCCCACAGAGCCGCAGAGGGATAATCCCCTCCGCCCCGCAGGGGGTGCAGACGGGGGGTCCGACATCGCTCTCTGATAAGCGACTGGTCGCCGGGGAAACCAACATTTTCTCCTTGCATTCTGGTTCAAATGCACAGCCTGATGATAGTGGCTCATGCATCTCATTAACATAAGAGACTTTTCTTCATGTGCAAGTTGATTTTTCTTTTGGGGGGGGGGGGAATCAGATTTCATCTTCTATTGTGTTGCCATGTCAATGTAATCGGCACAGGGCCTTCAGAATCCAGGCTGCTGGACCATGGCACAGTCACACTATTAGCAATGACTGAGCCACAAAACATGGGTCTCAAATTCACTCTGGGCCATTTGTGCACCCCACTTGACCTCAGAATTGAGTGTCAGTGTAGCCCGCACCTTTTCTGACCTGTCGTTGCCATGGCCGTTTTGTGCGTGTATTTTTTAATCACTCTTGGGCTATCACCTCAGACTCATGATAGCTTTCAGCAAAGCTTAATTCTGAAGTGACACCAAGTGCACGGAAAAGATTTGTCATGTGTTTTTCAAAATTCGAAGTGTAGAGCATTCAAACCATGACGATATCACTCAGCCAAGTGAACTTTCCACGCTCGCCCTGCATCAATCTCGTTGAAAGCAGACAAACAACCACATGTCAAACAAATTCAAGGTCGAAAGATTGTGTGCTTCCCAGGCCCAAAAAAGTCTGCCGCTGATCGGGCTGGCGCTACCTTTAAGGATCAAGAAGCTGCTCACCTGTAGAGGGAGCACACCAAACAGAAATTGCTTTTATCATAAATGAGAAGTTCATGTCATAAAAGGATAACAGAAATTAGCTCCGACTTAAGCTGCCGAACGGGTCACATGATGGGACAAGGAGAACGGTCACTGTTCGCAAAACCACAACGAGACGTCGTTATTGGATGAGAAAAAAAGAACGGCTTTTCGGAACAAGATCAGAATAATCAGGTTGAGAAAGCCCGACAGGGCGGGACAGACTGCAGACTACAATAAAGACCACAAAGAGGATTTGCTTCCAATCCACTTAAGGAGAATCTTTCTTCCTTTAGCAGCTTTTTATTGTTCCCATGGACACAGGAGCCGCCGCATAACTCGTGATGTTGAAATGATTTGCGCTGACGTGACTGCGAGCGCCCTCAAGAGCCGGAACATTCCGATAGCATTCCCAGAAGATATCCACTCCCGCTGAACATTCTTGTTATGAGAACATTGCACCTGAAAACTCCTGCTGGCAGAGTGTCAGTGAACCACTGAAGCCTGCCACAGGTTCACAGGTGTAACCGTGACAACCAAGGCCAAACATGCGTTCGTGATGGGAAGTATTGTCCTTTCAGATGTGGAAGCGGGATTAGATATCATAAAACATGGAAAATTACACCTTGTGAATTGAAAATAGGGTCGCTGATGGTGTCATGCACTCGCCTGACTTGTGAGCGGACAGCGTGGGATCGGTGCTCACTCAATGACCGTGTGAATGGTTGGCTCTATATGTGCCCTGCGACTGACTTGACTGATGACTAGTTCGGGGTGTAGTCCGTCTTTTGCCCAAAGTTAGCTAGGATAGGCTCCAGCACGACCTGCCACCCTGTTCAGGATGAGTGGTGTTGAAAAATTAATGGATGGATGGAATTTTAAAAAAGCGAACTACTGCACGTAGTGTAAGCTTATGTTATATTATTAATTATCATTTTATGTTTGAGCATCATATTATTTCATGTTAAGCAAACCTAAATTATATTCTGTTAAATACTTTCTGAAACTTGCTTAACTCTCTTATTTTACAAATAAACTCTTATGTTGCTTGCGTCTGATTGGCTAAAGAGAAGCAGGAAGTGTTTTTGTGACTGAAAGGTTTTCTTTTTTTTTTTTCATTCATCCGTTCGGGGGTGCAGACGTTTTTTTTCTTTCTCCTTTTTAATAAACTGCATTAAAGGATTCCATCTCTCCATCTGTCATTCGTAAAGAAGAGCCATAGACTGAAAAACAACGAACCCCTCAACTTACAGTAGTTTTAAGAACAGACACTCAAGTCGCCAGACTTCAGTCCGTGACCTTACTACTCAAAATGCACTCCAGCGACTCTCTGTGGTCACGCATGGAAACGACAAGTCAATCATGTTCAGAAATATTTAAATTGTCAAGCGCCTAAATGTTGAAATGTTTTAGTCACTTTCAGAATGCATGTACAGTATTGGAAATGTTTAAATATCTTGCGAGTGTTTTTATTTACGTTGATTTTTTTTCCAACAGGTTGTGTTTGCCCTTGACGCTCGGATAACTTCTCAAACATCAAACATTCTCCCAGCTGCGATGTGGTGAGAAAGCTCCAGCTGTGAGTGTTGCCATCTTGATCGTCATCATCACCATCTTCGTCGTCGACTCACATAGTTTTTTGTAGATCGTTTGTTGGGTGATGATGCTGTCATCGAATTTAGGGTACAGTAGTTTGTTGCGCATGGGTTTTTTTTTATTTTTATGAAAACATGTCCCTGCTGATGTGCGCTGCTTACACTCATGACACGGCTGCAAACACAGAGGAGCTAGTTAACAGAAATGTACATTTTTAGGCTTTACATGATAAGGATTTTGGAGCCGATCAGAATGTTTAAAATTTTTTTGAAAGATTTGGATGGAAAACCCCTTGAGGGGCGACTGTTCAAATCCCAGCTCCAACTGTCTGCTGTTCAAGTGTCCTCGGTTGGGCAAGACGCTGAAATCCAAGTTGCCTCAATGAGAAACTGTACTTGACGGCTTTGTTGGTTTTTCAAAGAGAAGCCAATGACTTGAAAAACAACTGCAGAAAGTGAAGTGGACGTGCCAGGTCGTCATTCACACCCAAATATCAAAGAGACTGCGGGACGATTGGCTTGATTGCCTTCATTGACATGGCCGCCAGCCAATCACAAGACGAGTCTTTGTGGTTCGCTACGCCCCCTCGTCTTTCCACACGGCCTCTCAACTTGAACCGTCTCTTTGATTTCCCGCAGACCTCGAAGGCAACACGAAACCTACTCAGCATCCCTTTTGCAACGAACAGCACCGCGCCGGAGGAAAACGACGGACAACAAGAAGGTAAAATTGGCTTTCAAGGCGTGTATCGGAACCTTTTCCTCGTTGGCGCCACCGCGGGAATGATGATGGCGGCGGCGGCGTCGTTTCCGGGTTGAACGCCTTTTGTGCACACGGCACCGAGCTGGCCGACTTGGTGCCGAGCGCACAAAGCAACGTGCTTGTGTTTATGTGCCACGGCCGCACTTTGACGTCAACGTGACCTGATTTTCATGCCTCCGATGGATTCGGTACATATTTTGACGGTCGCGCGGAGGCCCCGGCACCTCGGCCGGCTCGCCAGCCTCCCTCTCGGCCAGCCGGCTGTGACGTCCCGAAGCCTCCTCGGTGAAAGTTGACGCTGATCCGCTGCTAGCGCAATGCTAACGCAACTAGCTATATTTAGGGTTACACGTGCTAAAACCCGCAAACGTGGGGTGTAAATATATCGTATATTGGAATACATTAGACCTTAAATGTCCTCTTCCCGAAAAGGAGGAGCCGCCACTCTTCGCCGCTCCTCGAGAATGACGGCATCAGACTCCATACAGAAATCTGCTCATATTACAAGGCAATACCTTTAAAAGTACATTTTAAATTGAAAGTGAGTTAATTGAGCGCTGTTATTCTGTTCGATAGTCACGGGTAATGCCCCGTTTTAAGTGTTCTTTTATTCGATGTGGTGTATTAATCACTGTGATTATTTGTACACGGTTTGGACTGACAGACTTTCCGTATTTTGTTCCACAGTCTACTGCGCATGCTTGAGAATGGACGCGTAAAAGCGGTTTTATAAAGGTAGTAAACAGTAAAGTGTAGTAAGGTCAAATGGCTTACTTTTCTCAAAGACCGGACGATTTCAAAGCGTAGAATGAATCGTAGTCTGCGTATGTGGAGCGCATGGAGCCGTTGTTCGAAGCGCATAAAAGAAGAAAGTTGCTTATGGACGTCTACGAAATTTAGTGCAACGCGCCAAACTCGGATATAGGATTTCTTCGGAAATTGTGACCACGCTGAGGGAGGGAGTCCTATGACCCGAAGCCTTTGGTGATAGCTGAGCGTTCCAGGTACCGTAAGAGTGCACAGAAAAGCAGCCAGACTTCGTGATTTCGAGGACAGGTTGGACGAAGCTCCACGTGACGGTTTGTCAGCGGTGTCGCTTCTGAGGCTTGCCAACGCAAGTTACTCTCAGAAGATAGACTGAAGTTTGCAAGAGCTGTAACGATTGCGCTCAATATGGAGACTGCCCACCGGGATGCGCAACAGTTGAGGAAAGGTGAATATGTCACCCCACCTGTACACGAGGCAAAGGAGAAGACGCTCACCTTCGCAACAAAATGGATGCCACCGATGGAAAGGCACAAATCAATAACGCGAATGACTGCTACAGGGAAGAATTCTAAATGCCATCGATGTGACAAAGTTGGTCATATTCAGAAAGCATGTCGGGCTGGGCCACCTGCACGTGACAATAAGGCGGGACGATAAACAGTGAGAGAAAGTATGATAAAATGACTGGCTATATGCGAACTAATGAAAAAGATTTAGATCTTCCCAAGTTCCATGTGTATAATGCTAATGTGGGCCGTTTTTGATGTGAACGGACGAAAGTTTCCAATGGGAATGGACACGGGCAAAAGTCACCGTTCGCTCTGAAAACGTGTACGAACGGTCATTCTTTCGTGTACCACTAGAGGGAAGTAGCGTAGCACAAAAGGGCTACTTAGGTGAGCCAATTCCCGTAAAAGGGCAGTTTATGGCTCAAGTAAAGTATGAAAAGCAGGCTGCTGGCCTACCACTCGTAGTTGTGGGAGGTGAGGGCCCGTCACTTTGTGGGTAAGAGTAAAAGAGCCAAATCAATCCAAGAAGTACAAGCAAAACATGTTTTCAAAGATGAGTTGGGGACATCAAAGTACATTAATCCCTCGTTTATCGCGGTTAATGGGGACCAAAACCACCCGCGATAAACGAAAATCCGCGAAGTAGCGACCAATTAACATATACAGGTTTAAAAAAAAACATACTTTTTTTTTTAAGTCCGCAAACAGTCCGGGAGAAGCTGCAAAACAACAGCAAGCCACATAGAGCAACATATACAATACTGTACTCCATGTATATGGATTTTTTTTAAAATGAAAATGTTTGAAAAAATCCGCGATGCACCGAATCCGCGATAAACGAACCGCGAAATAGCAAGGGATCACTGTACATCAAAGAGGCGTGCAAACACGACTGGATTTCCTTCAGACGGCCATCTCTGAGATGGTGAAGAGGAGACAGTATCAGTCAGAGCTGACGAAAGACAGTTTAATTTGGATGACCCAGTCTATCTAGGCAACACGGCAAGAGAGCCCCCAAATAAATCCTCAGAGTAGTGACACAACAGACTGAAACCGGTGCAGGCGCCATGGAGACCAACTGCGCCCGTTGGATATGTATCCGACTCCCGGTTCATAATAGAAAACATGAAACGCGTGTATGAGCTTTATTGATTACACCAAATGTGATCAGAAGGTATAATTTCATTTGTTGTTTTAATCCCGCAGCGATGTGGCAGGAGGCGAGCCGGGTCATCGTGGTCCTGACGGTCGTCCTGGCGACAGCGGCGGCGCTGTCGGACGGTGATGTCTCGGTCGTACCTGAATGCGGTGGCAGCAGCGGCCGCATCCAGTCGGCGGTGGTCGACGCGCAGCTGGCCGAGCGAAATCAGAAAAGACACCTGAAAGCGCTCTTCGACAGGTGGGCACCTCCCACCTTGTGAATGGGGGTCACACCTTTGTTGTTGTAAACATGCGAAAAGCAGTGCTCAAGAGTTGAACGTAATGCCAAGTGAACAAACATAAAACTTGCTGATGTTGGTGAAAGGAAGAAGCAAATAGGTTATTGGTGTCAGGTCGGTACACTAACACTGAACATGTATTCGAAAGCTTTTTTTTTAACTACTATTTCAAATTTTAAAAGCGTGACAAATTGCCACGCAACATTTCTTGTACATTAAAAAAAGCGTCACATTTTTTGCCATTCAACTTTCGGTTTTTGTATTTTTTAATTAAGAAAGTAGTGTCATACTTTGCAACATGCATTTTTTTAAAAACAAATTTAGATGTAGTTTATTATTTTTTTCCCCTAAACCGTGACTGACCAAGGAAATACCCCATTGAAATTATGAAGCTATTTTTCCTGAAAGTCCTGAACAAGTGCCAGCAGCAAACCCAAAATATTCAACACAGATTTTTATTTTTTTTTATATAAAAATAGAATGTATTCCCCCCCTCCCCCATTTTTTAATTTTTTTTATTTTAGGTATGGTGAAAACGGGACCATCTCCCTGGCAGGCTTGAACCGGCTGCTGCAAAGCGTGGGCTTGGACCGCATCAGGAGCGTGGCGGCGCTGCACCACCACCACCATCATCATCATCACCACGACGACGACGAGGAATCACATGAGGTCCACTCCGAGACCCCCATCGAGAGGCAACGGCGAAGCGTGGATGACCACGCCGTGGCCGACGCTGCCAGCACGCTACTCGGCGATGCCGGATTGGTCAGCGACGGTCTGATGAGCCTTGCGAGAAATCGCACGCAGGATGAAAACCATCACCATGATGACCATGACCATGAGCATCTTGAGGTGCGTCGAACACAGGACAGACGCGACAGTTTCAGAATAGGGAAAAAAAAAATCCGTTTTATTTATTTATTTTAATTGTACGTCATCAGTGTCAGAACGCGTCCAGCCTCTTATCATCGCACGGCATGAGGCAGGAGGGCGAGGTGAGCCCGACCGATTTGGTCTTACTTTGCCCGGCGCTCCTGCACCAGATTGACGCCAGCGCCTGCATCCTCCACCAAGGCGACGGTGAGCTTTTGGGCACGTCTTCAATTGCACAATCACCACTTGTACATGTCGAGAGACCCCGATTTCTACGTTGGAGGTCAAGTATGGAAACAATCATGACATTGTGGAATGTTGCCAACACATAGTTGTTATTCGTTGTCAAGTTACAGCGTGCATGAGAGGGGTTGAATATGAACTCGACGTAATTTGGACAGAAATTGCGTCATCCAGTTGTTTGAAATGTTTGTATCCTCTTTAGACCATCATGACCACGATCACCACGACGACGACCACGGCGAGAGCAGCAAAAGCCTCACAATAGGTAACTTTGGACTCGCTTGAAAGCCAACATTTGAAATCTGGAGATTGATTTGCGGCTTCCCCCATGGCAGCGTGGTTGGGCGGCTTCCTGTCTATCACGGTCATCAGCCTGCTGTCGCTTCTGGGCGTGGTGCTCATGCCGCTCATGAACAAAGTCTTCTTCAAGTTCCTGCTCAGCTTCCTGGTTGCGCTGGCCGTGGGCACGCTCAGCGGCGACGCCTTTCTGCACCTCATCCCCCATGTGAGTGACTGGAATGTGTGTGTCAGGAATCATTTACTTGCAGTCACTGCGTTCAGAATCTACCAGGATGTTGCAAAGATGATGTTACCATGATCGTCATTTAACCTCCTTTGGGCAGGATTTTGAAAATGACAACAACAAAAAAAAAAGAATGACAGAAGGGAATTAGAATTGCTGGAGAAATGCTTTGACTTACATTATATGTAGCATAATAAACAATTGACAACAATATTCTCGTGATACCCCCCCCCCCCCAAAAAAAAAAAAAAAAAGGGCCTTTAAAA
>CAAKHF010000976.1:28064-43901 GCA_901007745.1 Hippocampus kuda | reverse complement strand
TGTTTTTGTGACCCCCCCCCCCCCCCAAAAAAAAAAAAAAAAACGGGCACTTTAAGGCCACGCTGGAGGTTGCAGCGTCATAGGACCTATTTTTGTTATCGCGTGTGCACTCTAAACCAAGTGTCAGTGGTTGCCAACATTTTTTGGCTTGTGTAACCCTGAACTTTTTTTGGTTACCCCTGCACTCCTACTTACTGATGAGTCTCCTAAAGTAGAATGGAACACAACCGATTTAGAAGTGGAAGTCATTTGATTGAGTTTCCTTAACCCTTTCGTGTAACCTGACAACATGAGAAGCTGTCCACTGTCGTAACCGCTGTCCCTCAAAGGGTTCATTTGAACATTTAATTCTTATGCATAGTATTTATTTTTATTTAATCAAATGACACATACAAGTACGGCTGTAGCCTTGAAAATGAAAAAGAATGAGAAAAATAATCCAAATAAAGAAAAAAATAGACTGGATCATTTTATTTTATTTTTCTCATTTGAAATATCACTTGAAAATAAAGTGCGAAAATGAAAGCATGTTGTGTAATTTCAGTGTGATAGGATTTTTTTTCCCATATTGCCCAGGAATTATTCACTCATTCCGTACTGCCTAATCACTACATGGCCATTCTTATGGCGTGGACTTCTTTTTAAGTGACCCTACAGCTGAAACGATCTCTCCAAGACAGATTGTTATCTAGTGAACCACATAGTTGACTCAAGGTCTGAAATAATTAATCAGATATTTCCGCCATACTCACTATACATTCCAAAATGGCCGCCTCGTTATGTATTGAATAAAGAGTGAATCCTAACACAGTTGTTGTTTCTGGTTTGCTTCCTGCGCAGTCTCAGGCCGGACACCAACATTCCGAGCATGACGCGCACGACGGGGAGGACCTGGACGGCATGTGGAAGGGTCTGACGGCTCTGGGCGGCGTCTACTTTATGTTTCTCATCGAGCACTTCTTGACGCTGGGAAAAATGTATAAGGAAAGGAAGAAGAAGGTGAGACAGGACGTCGGCGGTCGTCACGGCAGCAAAAAAAAAAGTGTCGCCCTTTTCACACGGACGCTCACGGCGCGCTCGGACAGAGCGAAGGCCTGTTTCTGTCGTCGGCGTGAAAGGGGCTGATATGAGCTTTGTTGTGTGCAGGAGAAGAAGAACAAGGCAAACCTGGAAAAGCCCCTGGCCCTGAAGGCAAGCGAGGGTGAGTTCATGAGATAAATCAAGTGAAAATGATTTGATGAAACGGGTCAATCGACCAGCTGGCAGGAAGCAGTTTTGAGCCTCTGGTTCTGTCCTCCGGCAGACGTGGAACACAACGGCGCCGGGTTGTTTGCCGAGCGCCCCAACGAGGATGGCGTGGCCGAGGAGGAGCAGGTCATGCTGAAGAAGTCGTCGACGGAGGTGGAGGTGGCTCGGGGCTACTCGGCGGAGGACTGCGAGAACAAATGCCACTCGCACTTCCACGACACGGTGGGCCAGGCGGACAGCCTGCACCATCACCACCACGACTACCACCACATCCTCCATCACCACCACTCCCAGAACCACCACCCGCACAGCCACACGCACTCGTACCCGCAGCACCACTTCCAGCAAGCCGGCGTGGCCACGCTGGCCTGGATGGTCATCATGGGCGACGGCCTGCACAACTTCAGTGACGGCCTGGCCATCGGTGAGTCACCACTCCGTTTTCTTCCTCACAATAAAGGCGGTTGTGATGATAATATTGCATTTGATATCGTTGGCATTGATTAGCATTCAAAGCTAACGTGGTGGGGTGCTAACTTCAGAATCTCATGTCGATCTTCCGAGGGATTGATTGATTGTTTGATTGTCAGGCGCCGCTTTCAGCGAGGGTTTGTCCAGCGGCCTGAGCACATCTGTGGCCGTTTTCTGCCACGAGCTTCCTCACGAGTTAGGTAAGTGCCACCTGATGGCGGGAGAGGGGGGTGCAACTCCCAGCTGGGAAGCGGGGGTGCCACCTGGTGGGGGGTCGCACAAGTACAATACGGCGTGGTATGCGTGGACTGACACTTGTGGTGCTTTGCATCAGGCGACTTTGCCGTGCTGCTGAAGGCGGGCATGACAGTGCGGCAGGCCGTCCTCTACAACATGCTGTCGGCCACCACGGCCTACCTGGGCATGGTGACGGGCATCCTGATCGGCCACTACGCCGACAACATCTGCATGTGGATCTTCGCGCTCACCGCCGGCCTCTTCATGTATGTGGCGCTCGTGGACATGGTGAGTGCATTGTCCCTCAAATGATTGACAGCTGTCCCATACATGTGACACTTCTCACCATTGGCTGGCCTCTTCACAGGCTCTGTGTGTGTGTGCGTGTGCGTGTGTGTCACTAACAGCCGCCGAGCAACGCAACAAGTGCACTTTTTTTGTCAATTTAAAGTGTGTGTGTGTGTGTGTGTGTGTGTGTGTGTGTGTGTGTGTGTGTGCGTGCGTGCGTGCGTGTGTGGCTGAGTGCATGTGGGAATGTGCGTGTGCGTGTGTATGTCACGAGCAGCCGCCTGACCTTCAGAAAATCTGCGTCATACTTTTGAGTATTTTAAAAAGCTCGTGTGCATGTGTGTCACTAGCAGCCGCTGACCTGCGGAAAGTCTGCTTATTGTTTTCAAAAGCGTGTGTGTGTTTTGTGTGTGTGTCTGTGTGCGTGCACGCGCGCGTGTGCGGGCCATTTCGTTTCTGAACACACCTGTGACTGTTTATCCATAAAGGCACAAGCAGTTTTAATTTCTGCTTGGATTCATTCCAAAATATGAATTTGTTCGTGTTTTCTAACACCTCCGTGGAAGGTCGTGCAAGTTAACAATAAGCAGAAAATGCACTTGGAAAAAAAAACCGAGGGTGTCGAAACAAACCGGAAATGGGCAATGGAGATTTGGAGACGTTTTCTGGCGCCCCCTGGTGGTCATGTGCTGTGTGACCCCCTGTCGTTCAGATGCCGGAGATGTTGCACAACGACTGCGGTGAGGGAGGCTTCAGCCACTGCGGCTACTTCCTGCTACAGAACGCCGGCATCCTGCTGGGCTTCGGCATCATGCTCGTCATTGCTGTCCTCGAGCACCGCATCCAGCTGGACTTCCACTTCTAGCCGTCGGGCCATGTCTCCTTCCTTTCTCGTCGTCTTCTTTCTTCCGCCCGCCCCTTTTTTGCGTTGTAGTACTTTGTGATGGGTTACTCTTTTAAAGCCTCTCACCAAAAGCCGACGGGCCAGATTTACGGCAGCTGATGACACTTCCGTCTTCACAACCTCCAAATGTGATTAGATCGTCCCGCTTCTGGCATACATATGATAGGTCAAAATGTTACACTTGAAATTGTATTTTTTTTTTTCTAAACTTAAAAGCGTCACTATTTTTTCTTATTTAACTTGTATATTTTCATGTTTTAAATTCCTTCGGGGTTTCTAACGCTTTTTCTTTTGTAGTTGTGGTCTCCCTCAGGAGGCCATCTTGATTGTGAAATTGATATCAGTGTTGAATCACCTCCTTATTATGTTACAAAATTGATCCGGTATTGAATTTTTTTTGCCTTGAGCAACGACCCGACTTGAACGTTTTTGTTTTTGTTTTGGGGGGGGGGATACGAGCCACCATTTGGCTGACTTTTTTTTTTCTTGTTGTTTTTGCTTTTTATGCCACTCCCAGCTGAAGTTTACTCGAATACGCAACAGAAAACAAAGATAATTACATATTTCAAAGAACCACGGTTTAGCCTTACAGTCCTCTGGCTTCATAACAATAATTAGCATCTATGATGCAGCACTATAACCCTAAAGCAATGGAATGTACCCGAAAGACGCAACGGTACTTGTATATTCTTTATCCTCTGCGTAGATGCGTTACTGCCGCACCAATGAGCCGAGAGAGGACTGTAGGTTTGCACCAGCCCCTGTCCCCAGGTGAACAAAGAAGGCACACCGGAAAGCAAGCGTTCACTTGATGCAATGTGACAAAAGCGGTGGAATTCTTTCGAATTCATTTCTGTCATTACTGTCTGTATTTGTAACCTTCTCATTATGGCGAGCCATTTTTTTTTTCAGCACATGACAACATTCCACGGGTAACTCAAGGTTTTCACGACTGAATTTGAAATCTGAAGTCATAGAAAGTAAGGACAACTGAATACAAATCCTATTGTTGAATGTTTTGAACAACTGAGGTGTTTAAACGGGAGTTGGTAGTAAAAAAAAAAAAGTTTGTAAAAACGGAAGACAAATACCTGCGCAACGATGGACGTATCTCTGGGTCAAAAGGGTTTTTTTTTTTTTGGTGTCAAAGTTGTATGAGAGCCAAAAACAAGTATGAAGGAGGAATTATTGCTTGGAGGTCACCTTGATCAAACGGTTTTGGAGCGACAAAATCTGCGGTAAATGTTGTAGTCTGACGTCATCAATTTGTTTGCAAAGCGGATGCAAACCGCTGACATTCCTTCTCACAAATAAACGTCCTCTCCATCTGAGCCTCGTCTTTCGTTTTCACGGACCACGCCTCACATCACAGCAACTTTACTCATTTAACCGGAAACACCTTTCGCAACAACTTCAGACCGTCAAGCTTTGAGCTCCGGAAATGACTGTGCAAATTTTTTCTCGGTCCGGTTAATCAACATTACGATCATTCAAAACAAATGACAAAAAAAATTAAACCGGCAAAGAAAAAAAACACAAAAACAAAATGCATTAGTCAAGCAGAAGCGGTTGCTCCAGTTTGTGGAGGAGATCACTCATCGCTGATTGGGAAGAAGCACGGGCTGATAGACTGAATGTTGTTCTTGTCCAATCATGTTGCAAAAAAAAAACATTTTTGATTGCAGAGTCATTAAGTCCGCATCGTATTTTAAGTCTTAATCAAAGTGACTCAGCTGAATGGGAGTACAGCTCCCTAGCGCCCTCTATTGAGCGACCGTCACTTGAATGGGAGGAACTTGAATAAATTTGTTGGCTCCAGATGAAGTCCGTGAGTTTTGCTCGTGCTGCTTCTGGATGTCAAGCTTTGAACTTCGGAAGCTGGCGTGCGCAAAAGTTCTGCACAAGCATTCTTCCTCCTTTCGGACCATGTTAACTGAGCTAAAAAGCGGTGTGGGGGGGGGGGTGTTCTGGTCCAGATTCCAGACCTTACATGACAAATGCAAGTTTTCACTCGAAACACAACAGTCAAGTGTTTTTAAGAATCCCCAAAGGTTTTGTTATCTTACTTCAGAACGTCAGGCTTTGAACGTTCTTCTTGGCCCACTTGCTCAGCATCAGAATTCATCAGAAACACATGCTGGCGGAATCTTCCGGGCCTTTCCTGACCCGATCCCACAAGGACAAGAAGAAGAAAAAAGCTGTGAAGCTCCCAACATGTCCGCTCTCACTCCATGCTATCAACCGTGAGCGTTGTGGCCCGGTTGGAGGCGCTGGTCCTTGGACACCACCCGTACGTCGACGCACACCTCCTCTTTGAGTTCATCCGGCATGATGGGCGCCGCCCCTTCATGGAGCTGCGGGAGAAGCGGGATCAACATCACCGTCGTCATAGTGATCATCTTCGCCTTCATCATTCTCATCTCATGACTATTATCATAATTCTCATCACTTCCTCCTCATCAATGACATCGTCATCCTCATCAACATGATCTTCATTTTCCTCATCATCATCCTCATCGTCATCATTCTCATCGATGTCATCCTCATCAGTACATCAACATCCCCCCCAACTGACCAGCGAATGCGGCAGCGGCTCCTTTTGGAAGTTGCTACAGTACCGGCGCGTGCGGCACTGCACGACGCACCAGACGGCGGCGAAGGCGACGCCCACCATGAGGAGCAGCGTCAGCACGGCCGTGGTGGGACTCTTCCAGGGGGTGTGGGGACCTTGAGGGTCAGGATTGAAATTCAGCAAAATCTGTCCGTCGCGTCCAACAACCATGTTAACCAATATGTCTATCTAATGTTGTACCTGCAACACGCACGCATTGCTCTTGGGTGTCTTGGCTGAGCAGTTGTTCTTTCATCAATACGCGCGCCCGCACGCAGTACAACGACCTGTCCTGCAGGTCAGCAACATGCAGCAGTTTCTCCGCAGCCGGAATGGCAAACACGCGAGCCTGTGAAAGAAGTTTTGCAGTGAACACGTCAGTTTCACTCGGGATGGTGTCAAATCACCGGTGATGCTAAGCTAACCTGGCCCGGTGCGTTGCCGTGCTTCCACACCTCCACCTCGATGGATGCCGTGAGCAGAGCCTGCTCAAAGGATACCAAGAGGGCGTCGCCCACCGCTGACACCGTCATCTGGGGCACCGTCAACAAGGCTGAACATGCGTTGAGTACATTGACAAACACATGAATACAGCTGGCACATCAATGAGCACATAGATTTTTTTTTTTTAACGGAGCAATTTTACAAATCAATACATTCGTTTGAGGAGCAACTTTCGAACTTTATGAAGCAATTTTTTTTCATGTTAATCTCAGGCCCCTGAAGCAAGTATTATATATATATATATATATATATATATATATATATATATATATATATATATATATATATATATATATATATATATATATATATATATATATATATATATATATATATTAAATCACGGTGGATTTAATGAACAGAAAGCCACATATGACTGAGCTGGTGTTCAAATCATTGCTGCCAAAGGAAGGGCACCTTTTTATTTTTAGGGGCAATCAGCTCGCCCTTTATTTGACATACTGTATGTCAAATTGGCCCGAAATGACCCGAAGTGATCACGTGATCATCATCGGAACTGATCGGAGATGGCAGGAAAAGCAGAGCGGGAACCAGGAAGAGGTTTGAGGGGAACCAACCGAATCTTTTGCTCGCTAGCTGCTTCTGCGTAAGTAGCACAGAACTTCCCTGGACTACCGACGACCCACAGAAGGTGACATGAGGCCAGGGAAGCTTTTGGGGACCGTCTCGGTCGTTCTTGTTCTTCTACTTTCTTTTGACGTTTGTCTCAGCCTTTGACTCGGTTTTGCTGCTCAATGTGTATTCATGAGGCGCAACATACAGATTTTGACGAGCAAACCAGGATAAGGAAAACACTTGTTTTAAGCCTTGCATGCAATAAGTGAACAACAGAATCACAAATGTTTTCGGATCTCAACATTTGGCGGCCACTCTTACTTACTGTCCTTCCTGTTGAATGGGGGTGATAGTTGCGCCCACTCTGACGTCTGGGAGGCGCAGCGCGCTCGGACACGGATGTTGTAGTCCGAGTCGGAGCCCAAGTCTAAAGTCTGGTCGCAATGCGTGCGCGTCATGTCCTGACACTCGAGAGAATCTACCCAGATGCCGTCCAGGACCGTCACCTCGAACTCACTGCAATTCGCGTCGAACACGTGAAGGAACAAGAACAGCAGAGACACAAAAGTTTGTTTGTTTTTTTTAAAAGGGAAAACAACTGGTCATTCGTGAAGTAAAATATTTTCTATTCTCTTTTGTATGTATGATTGTTCTTTATTCAAGCAAAAACATATTTATCGGATTGTTTGATTACATAATCCAATTTTCAGTAGTATTTGTATAGTATTTGAGTAGTTTTCTCAAATACAAAAATATTCAATAGCTGCATCCCTGCAAATCCTCTGTTATGTTGTCAGATTGTTGTAGTTTAATGGGATTAACCTGCAAAAAAAAAATGCTCCTCAGTATTACCAAATTGCCCCTGAAATTATGTCATTGCGTAGCAAAAATGCTCGTCCCAAAAAAAAAAACGGTAATATTGAGCCATGAAATGTAAGATTTAGTTTCAGGTTGTTGTCATATTTTTAAAAAGCATTTTGTTTCGATTGTATTTTGTTAAGATTTGTTTTTGTTTTTGTTAACTATAATAACCTTGCCTGGAACTTGCACAGGCACACAACAAGAACAGATGGGGAAATTACTTAATTACTTAGCTTGTTTCAGGTTAATTGTCGTGACTCAAGTCAGCAACGTGTTGAGAATGTTGCCTGCCGAGGTGTTGGGAGTTCTATCCCACAGGTGGTTCCCATGACCTTTTTTGTTTGGCTTTCAACAAGCAGGTCGAGTGGCCTAGAATATTATTTATGTTATTAAACTGAAAAGATAGCCAGGGATAACAGAGGAGCTATATTTACAGCATTATTTCAAATTATTTATTCATCAACTCAGACTTAAAAAACAAGCAATTACTTGTATTTTGTTTTATTTTCTATCTGTACAGGGGAGGCGTACTTCAAAGGGGAATTCAAGTCGAAAATGTTCTTTCCAATATGTGCCCGCACTCGTCTAAACACTGGATTCTGATTCATATTGTGCTTATGGAATATGAATGAATACAATACATTTATACCTATTTATATCCATTTCAGGGGGGCGGCCATTTTGTCACTTGGATGTCGAGTGAAAATGACGCCATGGTTGGTCAGGGCTCAATTTATGAATGTCTCATGACCAAACCCAGAAAACAGGTCACTTGTGGTGGTGTTAAGTGAGCCCTTAGGAAAGCTCCAGACTAACATTTTTTTTTTTCGGAGCACTGTGTATTCTAACCTGAAATTTTAGGGGAGAAAGCAGAACATTTTGAGGCGTAACACTTTGTCGATATTAACTCCACTAATTTTCACTGTATTATTACTGATAAATGGACTGAAGTGTGGAGCACAAGTTTGCCAGGAACAAAAAAAAAAAAAAAATCGAAAACAATTATAAACAAACAAATCCACTAATGTATTGTCACACAGGCGCAAAACGATGAAACATGCTCTGTCACATTTTCAGAGCAAAATGTCAAGCACGCAATGTGAAATGTTGAGTTGAGTGAATTGAAACAAGCTCATCAGTACAGTATTTCAGTATTTGTACCTTGTACCCAGTAAATGTTGGGAAACATATGTATGTACACGCTTCGACAGAATCCACACGGATTGGAGTAACATGCCATGTAACGAACGTACCCTTGGAACTGCACTGAGTAAAGAAGTGGCGTGCTGCATGGTGCCGGAGGGGGGCGCCACTTTAGCACGTGTTTCATGTTGACTGAATCCATAGTCACGTGACCAGGTGGCGGGAGCGCACTCCAAACATCTGAAAAAGAGGAAGAAGACGGCAAAAATCAAAAAGGGTGCAGTCGACGTTTTGTAATCCCAGATGCTAGCATGCGGCTAATAGTAATGTGTGTCACATGCTAAACAGGTTACACTGGTCAACACACATTTCTTTTTTTCCCCTGAATTGGCTTTAGTTTTTGAAGTATTCCATATTTCTGTAGAGGAAAAGCTCTAAATGTAAGCACGTTAGATGATTGGTGTTTTGAAATGTTTGCTTCGTGATCCAGCTTTGCTGAGGCTGTATGTGTCTTTTCAAGCATGTCCATATTTCATCTTTTGTTGCAAATGTTGTGAAAGATGGCAATCGTTTGCAGAGAGCATCCGTGATGCAAATTGGATTGAATGTGAAAATTAAGCAAAAATTCAGAGAATGAGGCAATATTAGCGAAAACAGGTGACTTTCAATGTACAAACACGACTCTTCGTGACCAAAGTAAATGTTTTAAATTGTCAAAAGGACATTGATTATCAATCAGTTGTCAAAAATATTGATATCTCAGAAACTAAGAATTGGATGTTGTTTTGGACTCAAAATTTCCCAAAAACCGTTCATATATCTTTGTCACTTGATTTATTGTGATAAAAACACAAGAGCTGCATCAACTGGAGTACATGTTCAAAATGCTAAATTAGATTTTTTAAATTATATTAATTGAAGGTGACTTTGGATTTTTCATTATCATTACTGTTGATTTGATTTTTTTGATTATTTGATTTGATTCACTTAGATCTGATTTGTTTTTAATGCAGGTCTGTTAGTTTTTTTTGATCATTTGCTGTATTTGGGGGAATGCTTCCTTTTAGTTTAGTTTTAATCGGTTTTGGCATTAGTTTTAGGGGGGTTTGTAATACATGGTGCATTTTTCAAGTGCAGGATAAAAAAGATCAAATAAAAAGGTCACTATGTGTTGTACAGTAAAGCAAACTACAATTTTCAAACTAAACTCAACTATTGGAATGGGTCCATTCAATCAGTCTGTCGCTATATGCGTACTCACAGCAAACCAGGTGAACTTGGATGAGCAGAGTGGAGAAGATGGTGGTGATCTTCATCCTGGGTAGCCTGTTGGACGCATGGTGCACTCTCGTCTCTGATGCCCACGACAACCGCTCTCCCTGGTGCGCAGCAAAGACGCTATCCCAAAACGTACACGTACATTGCATACACGTGGGTATGAGGTGAGCAAGCAGGTTACCGAATGCTGAGAAGGGGTCGCCCGAGCCGCTTAACGCTCGGATGAACCGGTTCGACCGGTTGGCTCCGCCCTGCATTTATGACGCCTGTCATCAGAGGTTGGAGTCGGTACAGTTTGGCTTCGGTGTTGGCATAAAGTTGAGCACGCGGCAACGGGTCGGGATACGCGCCACAATTTCATGCGCGCCAGCTGCTGCCCATTCGTGTTTGTGAGCATTTTTCCAAACGTGCAAATATGCACGGAGAATCTTATGCAATTGGGAAGCTGCCAGTGTGGAGGAAACATTTTTAAGTGGCAAATACGTTCCAAGGTACTTGCAAATACGTTCAGACGCAAATGAGACCACGGAGCACCATTGTTCATCAACGCGACTTTGGGGGTCCACAAAATGGTGAACCTCGCACTTCCTAACCAGATGTAGGACAAATACGCCATTTTCAAATTGCAGAAAATACGTAACGGCCCGTCAATCGTGAAAATCCGAATATAATAAACGCACAGAATAATGACATAATAATAGGGAAATTGTGGGAAAATATATTAATATAGTGATTACGATTCTAAACCCCCACATTCTACAGAAACGCTGATAAACTTACACCATGCGTTTGCCAGGAAAATATTAGGGTTTCCCTGCCCAAAAAACAAAAGAAAACAAACAACCCCCCCCCCCCCATAAAATCGTTTATAGATAGCCAGCTAGATAGCCAGCTAGCTCGATAGCTAGTTAGCTAGATAAATAGATATTGAGGGGGAACAATGAACGGAGTGTGCCTGCGGGCCAGCTGTGGGCCCTTCCCTGCCTTAATACAAAAAGGGAGAAAAATGTGGAAGGAGACTTGTGTGACTTTGTCCTGTGGTAGGCAGCAGAGGGCGTCCATGACACAATTTCATCCAGAGTACAGTATCCTCTTTGGCCTTGAGTAGTCCACGTTGAAGCATCATTCAATTCTTGGTGAGACTTCATCGCCCCTTCTGTTGGCTCCACTTTGCCATTTATATCTTCTCTTAGGCTTCAGTCAGTCTTGCTTTAAGATAAAATATCCTTTATTTGTCCCACACTGGGGAAATTTACATTTACTTTGTGTTATTTTTGTTATTTTGACTTCAAAATGGCGCCGCGAAAGTGGCTGCCTTTCCAGCAGCTCCTATATTTTGTTGTTCTACTTCTTCCTTTCATAACTTTGCTGCTGTGAATTGGGAATTTCTCCATTGCGAGACTAATAAAGGTTTTTCTTCTTCTTTACCATCCCTTTTTAGCCGTTGTCCCCCTTCCTTCGCATTAATTCGCTTCTTCTCTTAGCTTTGGTTTGTCTTTCACTTTTGAAGGCTTGGGATGTGATTGAGGGTGCGGCGTGGCCACGGCAATCGATACTGAGTGAGATGAGGTGGAGGCGGGGGCGGGCCGGGCGTTTTATGGCCGCCGTCAGAGAGCAAAGTCTTCTCGCGTCAACACGCCGTGATCTTTCGATGCGAGGTTTACAGGTCGCTTTGTTCATCGTAGTCTTGGTCTCCTTCTTGGCCGTTGGGACCCTTCCTGGGCAGACTTGGTCAACTTCTTCATCTTCTTCTTGCTGACCGTCGGGAACGTTGGGGCGGCGACAATGTCGACGGCAGTGGAGGCGACGGGCTTCGTCATGTGCCTGCTGAGCTGGCTGCTGACGGGCGCGGCGCTGGTTAACGACTACTGGAAGATCTCCACCGTGTCGGGCAGCGTCATCATCTCGCAGCGCCAGTTCGAGAACCTGTGGCACTCGTGCGCCGAGAACAGCGCCGGCATCGCCGAGTGCCGGGACTTCGAATCTTTGCTCTCATTGCCCGGTGGGTGTCTCTGAGTCGGCCTCGGCTTCAGACAGACGCGTCAACGGGCCAGCAACAACATCACAACACTTGGCGGCAGTCTTGGCTCTCCTCTTCCTTCGCCTTTCTTCTCTGCTTTTTTAGCCTTTGTTCCCTTCCCCATCTTGAGCCTTCCTTTTCGGCTTCATTTCCTTCTTTAGCCTCCATTCTCTACGTTAGCCTTTGTTCCCTTCTTTAGCCTTCATTTTCATCCCTTTAACCTTGAGTAGCTTTCATTATCTCCTTCTTTAGCTGACTTTCTTTCCATCTTGAACCTTCAATTTTTTTGGGCCAGTCGAGTGAAAAAAATCGACCAGCACTTGGACTACAGTTGCAGTGCCGCTTTAGGATGCTTGACTGTTTTTGGAAGACGAGGAGAGTGGGGTTTTTTTTGTTTGTTTTATTTTTTTGTTAAAAGTGAAAAGAGTGTTCGCGCCCTTCCTGCCGTTTTTACGTTGGAGCTCGTAAAAGTTGATAATGGTTAATCTTTAACTGGCCTCGTTACCAATACGAACCCGTAGTACTCGAGTACTCCCACCTTCCATTTGCCTCCATTTTGCACTTCTTTTAGCCTTTGAATCCTTTTTGAACCTTCCATTTTTATTCCTTGTCTTCTTTAGACTCAGATCTTTCTTTCTTGGCTTTCATTCTTATCCTTTCAGCCTTCATCTTCTTCATTTGTTAAGTTTCATCCATTCTTCTTTGGACATCTATCCCACTTGTCCAGCTTTCATACATTCTTTGATGGCCTTCATTTCTTCTTCTTCTACAAAATCCTCTTTTCCTTCTCTTGTTCAGTTTGCCGTTTTTCTCCTTTTCTGTTTAAGGCAATGTTTTAAACCTTCATGTTCTCCATTAACCTTCGTTTCGTCTTCTTTATCCTTCACTCTGCTGTAGCCTTCATTTTCTTCTTTTAACCTTTATTTGCTTCGTGTTTCGCGATCATTCCCCCCTCCCCCACTTTAAGCCTTTATTCTCTTCATCTGTTAACTTTCATTCTTCGACATATTTCCTTCTTCCTTAGCCTACATCTATTCTTCTTTGGACTCCATTTCTCCTTCCCTAGCCTTCGTTTCTTCTTCTTTCACCCTTCATTTTCTTTGTTTGCCTCCATTCTCATACTTATAGCTTTCACGTCCTTCGCCTTCATTCTCTACTTCTTCAGTCTTCATTGCCACTTCTGTTGGCCTCTCATTGTCTACTTCAGATTTTATTCTCTTCCAATGCTAGCCTTGAATTCTGCCTTCATTGGAAACATCTTCATACGTCAATCTTGTTTCTTGGTCTTCTTCTTTAACATTCATTGGTGTCAACCCGAAGAAAGACTTAGATTTAGCGTTCGCACTAGCGCACCTTCCTACCGCTGTTGGCAAATCGTAAAGAGGCGCGGCGGCCATTTTATGACGATGGCGGGCAATCATCAACTGGCCCCATTACCACCTTCTGCTTGCCTTCGTTCACTACTTCTGTTGGTATTCTTCCCCTTTTATCTTTGTAATCCCTTTTAGCCTTAATTACTTCTTCTTTTAGCCTTTCTTTGTACTTCTTTAGACTGCCTTACCCCGTCTGATCTGAAATGTTTGTTTTCATCTTCACGTCCTTCGCCTCCATGCTTTTCTTGAATTAGTCTTCATTTTTCTCTTCTGTTGTCTTTAAACCTCTTTTCCTCTTTAAATTTAACCCCTTCTTCTCTAATCTTTGTGCTGCTCTTTTTTTAGCCATCAATATTTTTTAGGGGTGTGGGAGGGGATCTTCATGTGTGTTTCTTTTGACTGTGTTGCCTTTTTTTCATCTTCACGTTCCAACCTTCCTTCTTCACCTCCATTCATGTCTTTGATTTTTTTTTATGCACTTTTATGAATCCAGGTAGCTGTGGCGTTAAACTGGAGTTTGTTTTTGGCACAGGTCATGTCCAGGCATGCCGCGCCCTGATGATTGTGTCTTTGGTGATGGGTTTGGCCTCCATGGTGGTTTCTCTACTGGGCCTCAAGTGCATCAAGATCGGCTCCGCCGGAGACACCTCCAAGGCCAAGATGGCCGTCACCGGAGGCATCCTCAGCATCCTGGCCGGTGAGCCGCATTCAAAGCTGTCCAAACCTATTTTGGGAGCTATTTTAGTTTTGCTCTTTTCCACAAGTCATAGTCACAGTCTGTGACACAGTTTGGATGAAAGTGATCAAATCCACTCTTTGCGGAAGGTCACATGAACCAACCGGGAAAACGTGAAGATATTTCTAGCTGTTGTCTTTGGACAAATGTTAGTCGTTTTTTTTTTCCGGAAATATGATATGACCAAGACGACGGCGACCTTGCAGAAGTGTCTTTGAAGCTAGCGTCCCGTTTGTGCTTGCAGGTGTTTGCTGCATGACGGCAGTGTCGTGGTACGCCAACATGGTGGTGCAGGACTTCTACAACCCGCTCTACATGGGCGTCAAGTCAGTCACACGCATATGCATACGCACGCATATACGCCATGTCACGAGTTGTTAGCATGCGCTTTTATCTTGCGTGTTTGTTTGCAGATTTGAGCTGGGCGTGGGCCTGTACTTGGGCTGGGGAGCCTCAAGTCTCTCCGTGCTGGGGGGCGGCTTGCTGTGCACAGCCTGCAAGAGGGCGTCGCCTGCTGGCCACAAAAGGTACGGCACAAACACCCATTGCGAGCTGACTTTGAAGGGCAAGTGGGACTTTCTGGACATCGGCGCTCACTTGGAAGGCGGCTTTCCCTTGTTGGGTTTGCAAATTAAGGTTTTGATTTCACTAGGCGTTTCCAAACTGGGTTGGGGTCACATGTTAGGGTTGTGAGACTGGGCTGAGGTTTCAAGACGGGGTTAGCTTTTGTAATTGGGGTTTTCAGACAAGGCTGTGGTTTCAAATTTGGGGTCCAAGACAGAGTTAGGCTTTCAAGACGGGGTTAGCTTTTGAAATTAGAATTTTAAGACAGCGTTGTGGTTTTAAATGAGGGCTGCAAGATACGGTTAGCTTTTGAAATTTGACTTGAGACAAGGTTACAGTTTCAAATTAGGGTTTCAGACGAGGGTTAAGTTTCAAAGTTAGGTTTTAAACTAGGACTAGTGTTTCAAATTAGAGTTTCAAACTTGGGTTCGGGTTACAAAGTGGGGTTCTAAACTCGGGTTGGAGTTTCAAAGTCATTTTAAAAACTCGTGTTAGGGTTTTTAAGGTACAGTTACAAATTAGGAATAGGGTTTCAAATGAGGGTTTCAAACTCGGGTTGGGGTTTCAAATTCATTTTTTACTTAGGATCAGAGTTTCAAAGTAAGGTTTCAAACTAGCTTTTCCAACATGAGCTAAGGTTTCATGATAGGGTTTCCAACTAGTGGTAGGGTTTCAAATTATTGTTTTAAACTAGGTTTAGTGTTTCAAAGTCAGGTTTCAACAGAATGTTGTTTTCTGTGTTTCAGTGGTTACAACGGTCCTCCAGCCAAGGTCTACAAGGCCACACCTACGTCGGAGGCGGAGACGGCCAGAGCTTATGTCTGAATAGACACACACACACACACACACACACACACACACACACACACACACACACACACACACACACACACACACACACATGACATTTTAACTGAGATGATGATTTGCAAACAGTCCACCTCGTAGCTTTCATGACATCACAATCATGCTTGGGTGAATAAAGGGAGTGCTTTTGTCTTTTCCATACACCTCTTTCCATGT
>CAAKHF010000976.1:7051-28044 GCA_901007745.1 Hippocampus kuda | reverse complement strand
TGGGAGGTGAAATCCTTGGATCTTTAAAAACACACACACACACACACATGACATTTTAACTGAGATGATGATTTGCAAACAGTCCACCTCGTAGCTTTCATGACATCACAATCATGCTTGGGTGAATAAAGGGAGTGCTTTTGTCTTTTCCATACACCTCTTTCCATGTGTGGGTGTGTTTGTATGCTTGCATCAATTTGTTTGTGTGCGCGTGGGTGTGTGGATTGTAATCTGATGCGAGTAATCACGTTGATGACAACACAGTAATCCAGGAGAACTGCTGACGAGCAGAAAACCAGATTACATCCTGACGCACTCGCCTCTCGAATGGAGCCAATGTTTTCATTTCTTGCCGCTGATGACGTCGTCGTTATCGACGACAGACAGCTCAACTGATCCAATGTAACAGTGTAGATTATGGAATACTACTACTACTACTACTAATAATAATAATAATGACCAATAAACTACGTGTGCATTGTGTATGACTAGTTTGCCCCATCTTGACCTTTGACCTGCACCTTGAGACGTTGCTCTACATAAAGAGGCGTGGGTGTACTGGGAGCGAACTCATAAATATGGACATAAAATAAGACACACATACACAAAAAAAAGGAAAGACGTGCACACACACACACACAGGCACAGACATACGTACAAGGTAATCTGATTGGTTGTGCTGACGTGGTCGGAGTGCTATTCAATCCCCTCAGCGGTTGATTCAAGGTGGTTGCAGTGGGCGTGGCCATTGTGGGCGTGGCCAGCATGGCAAAAGCTCCTGATTGGCCGTTCCGAAGGAGAGAGCCTGTTTTGGACAACCGTCGGTGACATATAGAGACGAGGCTGGTGCCATCGTCACACTTGTCCGTCGTGCTCGTCTTCATCTTTGTTCTCGTCTTGCTGCAGGTGAGTGGGCGTTGTTGTGGCACTGCCCTGGCGACACCCAGAGTGATGCTAAGAGCTTCCTGATTGTTTTGTCACTCAGCAGCATCATGAGCCCCAAGAATGTCGTCTTCAAGAAGATCTGCAAAGACAAGTCGGTCAGCTAACGTGCTAAGGCGCTAACGTCATTGTCATGGCGACGATCGACAACATCACACATGGGTGGATGGATGACGAATGGATGAATTGATGGTGGCTGGATGAATGGATGGATGAGGGACAAATGGATGAATTAACGGATGAATGGGTGAAAGAGAAAACGTCGATATTATAAGCATGGATGGACAGCAGAATGACTGAAAGAAGAGATGACAGGCTAGATGAAGTCATCATTCTGGTGTGGTGCTCCTCAGGTGGGCGTGTACATGGGGAGACGGGACTTTGTCGACCGAGTGGATTCTGTGGATCCAGTCGGTGAGGCCACCATCTCTCCACATCTCCACCTAGCCGCACAGCCACCTTCCCATCAAGCCACATTTCCGCCTATCCACCTCGCTGCTTAGCCATTTGTCAGGGCAGGCTCCGAGCTGCCTCGCCACTTTGCTACCTCTCCACTTAGCAACCAAGACACATTGATGTCCGCCTTGCCAATTGGCGACCGAGCTGCTTCACCGCCTAGCCACCTAGCTGCCGAGCCATTTAGTCAACTAGATGCCACTTAGCGCCGGGAACGCTAATCCCCCTTGTACCGTCATCCCACTAGACGGCGTCATCGTGATCGAGCGCGAGGCCCTGCAAGGGAGGAAAGGTGAGCTCGTCGTGTAAACAGCTCCCTCCGGTGGTGACTCCTCTCTCTGGCGCCCTCTAGTGTTTGTCACACTGTCGTGTACCTTCCGCTACGGCCGCGACGACATGGATGTGATGGGTGTGGCCTTCCGCCGCGAGCTCTACCTGTCCACGCGGCAGGTGTACCCGCCCCTGCAGGACCGCGAGCAGGGAGTCCACACGCGCATGCAGGCCAAGCTGCTGCGGAAGCTGGGCGACGACGCCTACCCCTTCTTCTTCGAGGTGTCAAGACCCCCTCCCTCCCCACAAACACCCATGACATGCTGTTGACCCGTTTGCACCAACATGCAAAACGTGTCCCTGTCTGGTCTCGTCACAGTTCCCTGACAACCTGCCGTGTTCGGTGGCAATGCAGCCGGCACCGCACGACGTTGGCAAGGTGACATTCCGATATGTGTGTGTATGACTGTGTGTGTCTGTCTGTGCGCACGTACGAGTGCATGTTTGTGTGAGTGTGTCTCAGTCCCTCAAAGCCTTGCGTCTCGTCTCCTCAGCAATGCGCGGTGGAATTTGAGGTGAAAGCGTTCAGCGCCGAGAGTCAGGACGCCAAAATCCGCAAACGGTAAGGCTGGCCAGGGCAGAGTCCACGTGAGCCAAGCCACACTTGCGCCTGATCTCCGTGTGCTCCTTGTCCTCCAGGAGCTCAGTCAAGCTGACGATCAGGAAGGTGCAGTATGCCCCTGAGGCCCAGAAGGACGCCGCTGTTGAAATCTCACGGGACTTCTCCGTATCGGACAAGCCGCTGCAAGTGACGGCTCGACTTGATAAAGAGGTGGGGGGGGGGGGCATGGCCTGTCGCCACCGGTGCTGTCACCATGGTGAGTGTGCATGCTCCGGTGACTTCCTCCAGCTCTCTGTCTGCAGATTTTCTACCACGGTGAGACTATGAGGCTGCACCTCAATGTGGTCAACAACTCTACCAGGAATGTCAAGAACATGGTCATCTCCGGTATGTTCTTCCCATTTAGCGATGTGACATCATAGCACCGTAACTTAACGTGACTTCACAGCATTGCATCACAACGTAGGCCAGGGGTCTTCAATCCTGTTTGTTGAGGGGCCAGTTTCCGGATGTTTTCTCTCTCTCTCTGCAGCAACGCACCTGATTCAAATGATCAGGATCGTGATCCAGCTTCTGCTGACCTTGCTGATTATCTGATCACTGACATAGGGTGACAATGTAGTGTCGCCACATAACTGACTTAACATCCTCGACCTCGCCCGACAAAGCTTCAGCATAATGTTGTAGCATGAAATTGTACTGTGACAATTTGGCAACAACCATGTGTGACATCATAAGTGACAACCTAACTCAATAGCATAACCTGGCAATGTATGTAGCAATAACAATGTAGTGTGACAGCGTAGCACGACAACATAGAACAAAAACCCAGCACGAGGATGCCTTAGCATGATGTTGTAGTATGACAACGGTCACCATATAGTGTGTCATCATAGGGCGACAACATAACCTGAGAAAGTTTCATAATTATGTCGCGTGACAATGTAGTGTTCATCCAAGCATACATGCTAGCATTACGAACCAGCAGGACAATGTAGCTTGTAATCGTACTGCCGTATCACAGCGCAACATTGTAGTCACACATCTAATACAGACAATTTAGAGAGACATTATAGCAAGATATTGTGGCGTGACAACGCATCATGACACCATAGCATGACGTTTTAGCATGACATCATCGGATGATTTCATATCATGCCATTGTAGCAAGACAACATTGTAATGCAACAATATATAGGGTGACATCATGGGGCCAGACGATGGCTAACCTGAAAGTGACGTCAAAATCAAGTTGCCAATCAAGTAATCCGCACTTTCGTGTTGTTGTTGTCCTCAGTGGATCAGGTGGCCACAGTGGTGCTGTACTCCAATGACAGCTATGTCAAATGCGTCGCCATTGAAGAAGGGTGAGTGTCGAGCAGGCTCATGCTAGGCGGCTCATGCTAACACTAGCCCTTGATCAAGTGTATGGTTCTTCAGCGAAACGGTTTCTGCGGGGGCGACGCTCCAGAAAGACATCCTGCTGCTCCCCTTGCTGGCCAACAACAGGGAGAGGAGGGGCATCGCCCTGGATGGAAAACTCAAGCACGAAGACACCAACTTGGCATCATCCAGCATGTGAGCAAGTCCCGAGAAGTAGGGTCGAGCTTGTGACATTAATGCTAATGCTAAGGTGTGGTACCAGCATCAAGCCAGGCGTCCTGAAGGAGGTTCTGGGCATCATGGTCTCCTACAGGGTATCAGTCAAGCTCATCATCGGAGGGTGAGTAACTCACAAAACACTAATAATACACTAATCATTGTCAAGGGGGACTTTTCCGTAAAATTGTGTTGTCAACTTTAATTCCGCTCTCATTTCTACACTGTGGCAGCATGATGAGCTCAAGGTGCGTATGAAGGCTTATCGACACCACTCTCACACTCTAGTCAACACTCTAGACTCATCCGTTTACAGAAACACCCAACCCATACTCACCGACACTGTAAAAACACCCGCCTACTAAGCTAAGCTCGCGATGCTAACTGCTGTTCTCATCCACCACAGTGTACTTTTCACCAGATATTCTGATTTACGCAGACGTATGACGACTTTTGTGACCTTGTTAGCCAGACAGATATTTCGCACCTCCACGGAGTGCCGTAGTGTGAAGTAGTGAGGTCCACTCCTCGACTAATCAGTCTGACAGTTTGCATGACAACCGCCATGTAGCATGTGTTGCCAATCAAGTGCAAATGTGATGTGTTCATGCTCCAAGTTCATCAGTTTCTTTGTGTGACAGTGAGGTTTCGCTGGAGCTTCCCTTCAAACTGATGCACCCTAAACCTGACACAGGTGAGGATCATGTTTCTTCTTCATCTTAAAAACATCAAGAAACATTCTACAGACCTCACAAACTCATCTTCTTGTCTTCCTGTTCCTGCCACCAGTCAAGGAAAGGTGATTTGCTTTTTTTTTTGTTTTGTTTTATTTTGTTTTCTTGATTAACTCATTTAATGCAAGCCGTTTTTCTCAAATTGGGAAAGCCGGTGCTAGCCGTGTTTGACCATTTGACTAAGTTTTGAAGACTGACAGAAAATTTTGTTGTGTCGCTATATAAGCATGGGGGGAAAAAAAAGTACATTTCTTTGTAAACAGCAGTTGATCATTGGTAAGTTTTTTGAAAATACTTGTTTCCAAGAAAAAAAATCAGAGAAAAACATGTGTGGACCATGTGTGGACCAAAGTCTGATCAAATCCACGCCTGCCATCTAGTATCATACTGAAATCATTCTATCCTTGATACTTACTGAGGAACTGCGCGAAGGCCTTTATTAATCAATAAATTATCATTTAAAAAAAAAACACCCAAAACTTCTGTTTACATTTTGGCATTAAATAAGTTAGTAAGTGGACATTTGTACTAACATGCTAATGCTTACACATAGTTTAGCCTTTACGTTAAAGGAAAGGATGGTGGGGCTAATGCCAACAGCAAGTTTGACATTAACGCTAATGTGCTAAAGTCGATCTACGGGGCTATTACCATGCTATTAGATGCTTGTGCTAACATACGATGACCAGTAGGCAGTTTCACATTGGTGCTAACATACTAATGCCCAATGAGCAGTTTCACATCCATAATGCTAATAGATGTCCCCACAAGTGAGCTCAAAGAAATGTGTTTTAATGTGATGCTAATACACTGTTTCACCTTGGTGCTAAAGTGCTAATGTAAAAAGATAGTCCTGGGTTTGTGCTAAATGCAACACCTTGTTTGACAGTGGTAGTAATGTGCAAATAACTTGTTCTTGTTTGCAGCTGATGGTTATGCGCTAATGCCAGTAGCTAGTTTGGCATTTATGTCAACATGCTATTGCCAATTGGTAATTTGCTGTTGGTGCTCACGTGTTAAACGTGTGCTGCATGGTTGTGTGTGAAGTGAAATGGAGGAGGAGCTTGTGTTCCAGGAGTTCAAGCGATCGTACCTTCGAGGCATGATAGGTGACGACGACGACGAGGAAGGAAACGTGTCGGGCGGCGATGATATTACCCCAAAAGAAAATTGAAAATTCTGTTGAGTTTTGTGTTGGGTTAGCCACGTGAGCTGCAAATTAGCAACGGTAACAAAAATGACTTCTTTTTTTTTTTTTTGTCGATGTTTTCATTATCACACTCAAGCTTTACAATTAACAAGCTGCTAGCACGTTAGCTGTGGTGAAACCTGAAGTCAGTTGAAAAGGATTTGTAGTCAAATTCGGTATGAGAAAAAGCCTAATAAAGAACTTTACATGTCACAGTGTTAGACTGAAGCATCTTCTTCAATTCAAACCTTGGGCTCCTTCAATCCCCCCGACTCCTGGAATTCCCTGAATTCCGGCGAGTCCCGCGGGCCCTTATCGACCTATTGGGCTCTGCACACGCTCACAAGAGGCAGGACAAGTCCCAGTTTCTCTCATCCCCTGGGAAACCTGGTACGCCCCGTAGTCCTTGTTTACCCATCTCTCCTACAGAGTCAAAGTGTGGTTCAGAATCTCGGGGGTGGTTCTTCTGATCTGTGGTGGGAACTATTCACTCATTCCCTATGCCCTAATCACCTAAAATACATTTATATCTAGTGGAACTACAAAGTAGATATTTCTCCAAAATCCACTGAAAATCCCTTTGAGTGATTCAGGAGTTGGGAATGAGCATAGGATTTGAAATCATACATCAATCTCGACTCCAAAATCACTAGATCAGGATTTTTTTTTTTAATAGTGGACCTTGATAGGTTAGTAAAATGTCCAGGAAATATCACATTGAAGTAATTCAGCAGAAAGAAATGAATGAGAATGGGCAACTGACCTTTGTCCTCTCGCTGGCTCTTGGTCCCAGTGGTACCTGAACCTCCGGGTGGCCCCTTGTCCCCTAGACCGCCCCTCTGAATCTGAGAACAGGAAGAAATAAAAAGATACGAGAAGAAAGAAGGTCAACTCATGTCTCTGGACTGGATCAGAGGACAGTCTCGCCTTTAGACCCCTGATGGCCTGGTAACCCCAGATGCCCTTTGGACGATGATTTCAGCAGTGTGTTACGAATGGTTTTATCAGGGTGCGGAGGTGCCGACCTTCCACCGGTTGCCAGCATACGGAGGATGAAGATAAGATGGTGAAGACAAACAGATGAGAATGAGAAGATGAAGAAGTGAAAAGTAAACAGTGGTCCCAAAACTAAATACTCAAGTTGAGTACACATATCTGATAATGGAGTCAAGTCCACTAACCAAGTATTTGTACTTGATTCGTGGGGGCGGCAGGGGCTACCGTGTTGACAGTGCGGGACCGCAGACTGTGGACTCGCTGTAAACATTGCTAGTCACTCATTTACACCACACAAACAAGCAGACGCACGACGACATCCCAAGACACCCCAAGACATCAAAACGCCACCGAAAAAACACCAAACGCCAGCAAGTAAGGCACGCGCCTCGGTCTCCTTCTTTGTCTCGTTTGTTCTTGAATTTGAGGGGTCCCCTTTGAAAGTGGACCACAAGTGGTTTTGATTTGAACGTGGATCGAACATTCGTTGGATTCAAAGTCAACTACAAGTTGGTTTGAGTTTAAACTGGATCACAAGTTGATTTTTGTTTTTTTGAAAGTGAATCAGAGCCCGATTTGGAATTAAGAGGGATTTCCGAAGCAGTTCATTTGTTGATTGTGGTGCTTATGTTTGATCTTTTGGATCACGTACGGCACTATGTTACAGCTGTGGTTGTGTTTTATTAATATAATTGAGTTGATTTGGGTTTGGAGCAGAAAATATGTTTGTCAGCTGTTGAAAGTTCACAAAAGGGTCTTGCCATCCCAACAGAGGCCTCATTTCTACCCACTAAATAATGATGAATACAACAATAGCGAATACGACGCATTTGGCAGTTCCGTGGGCGAGAACGTCATCCGTCGGCTTTTGGTCGGCCATGTTTGTAGTCCGAGCTCTGAGTGCCTGGTGTGATCGGTCGCAGATTCTGACGGACATGCGCCGGCGGGCCGTTTGTATCTGCCTGACGCTCGCCGCGTGGGCGATGTCGGCGCTCAGCCTATCAGGTGAGTCCCCGGCGGGCAGGTGAACGGCCGACGGCAGGCGGGCCGGGATGAAACAGCATGTGGTTGTGCTGCATTTGCTCAGTGTTCTCAAGGCCGCCTGAGGCTCACATGCTGCTGCGCTCTCGCCGCGCCAACTCTTTCCTGGAGGAGCTCAAGCCACCGTCCATGGAGAGAGAGTGCGTGGAGGAGACTTGCGAGTTCGAGGAGGCACGAGAGATCTTCAAGGTTCGAGAGGCCACGGTAAGATCACATCTTTAAAATTGATTGCAAAAATTCATACATTAGTGACAGCGACACTAAATAGGGATGTTCGATACCACATTTTTCCAGACGTATACCAGTACGAGTCTCAACTCTTGAGTCGTCACATATACAATACCAAGTACTGATACCACTCGTACAGCAAGACCTATATATCCCCAATAGCATTTTTCCCGAAAATTGCATGAGATTAATGGCAATTTTCTATTCTCCTAATTTCTCATTTCTAGTTCCTGATTATAAAATGGTCACAAGCGGGTCGTGAGTTGCGATACCTTGAAATAACGCCAGATATCAACCCAATATCGATACTTGGTAGCGGGACTCGCCCATCCCGACTAATTATACTGTAAATATCATTAAAAGTGGGGGCTCGTCTTCATTTATGGGGGGTCAGCAAAAAACTGAAACAAAGTGGGGGTTACGTGTAAGCGAATAATTGGGGATTTCTGCAAAGTCCTACTCCTGGAAAAATCCATGAATATGTGAGTGCGTAAATGCTGAAAATCATTTATGCATGAAATAATACCTGGAATTAAAAAAAAAAAACGATTGGTACCTCAAAAAAATTGTAAGTAGGTGATTCGGGTTCTGCCAGACTGTGAATCTATACAAATAATTGATGCACATGACAGCTTTGGAAAAAAAAAATCAGGAAAATAAAAAATCTGCAGACAGCGGTGTCTCCAAAGGCCAGCCCGTCAAGTAATGCGAGGAATTGACGCACATTATATTTGTTGTGACAAAAAAACGGTTAAAAAAATCAGCCTAAAAAAACGCACCAATCTGCAAATACGTGAACATGCGAGAGTCCACACAACCTGTATTTTTTTCCGCATTATCTGTAAATAAATAAACACTTGCTATTATTCTTGCAAGATGTTGCAAGCTGTCCAGTGCACAACATTCTAATGCCAGTCGGGTACCCACACGTGAATCGTGTGCAACTGCCGTACAAATTCAGATGGAGTCAATCCAAAAGATTTGGCCCCAGTGTGGGAGTCGTAGGTGAAGCATTCAGGAACACTGGGACATTCGGAAACAAATGGACTATTTGTTGTCTTTTCCAGCTGGAGTTCTGGACGGTGTACAGAGGTGAGATATGAGGACAGTCATTGATGCAAAGCATTGTGGGAAAAGAGGCGAAGCGCTGTGCGTGTGTGTTTCACATGTGTGTGTTTCAGATGGGAATCAGTGTGAATCCAACCAGTGTGTCCACGGGAGGTGCGTGGACATGCTGCAAGATTACGTGTGCAGCTGTAACCCAGGATACGAGGGAAAGTACTGCGAACATGGTCAGTTCAAGTCAATGCAAAACTATCCATCCATCCATTTTTTGATCCGCTTATCCTCACAAGGGTCGTGGTGGGGGGTGCCTGCTATGCATGTTTTTGGAATGTGGGAGGAAACCGGAGTACCCGGAGAAAACCCACGCAGGCCCGGGGGGAACATGCAAACTCCACACAGGGAGGCCGGAGATGGAATTGAACCAGATACCTCTGCACTGTGAGGTCGACGCGCTAACCAATGGACCAACGGGCTGCCCAACGCAAAACTAATCCATCACAAATATTGATGATTAGCATGATTTCAGCACAATTATTAAAGTATTATTCTTTTTGAAATCGTTTACTATTCGGGGTTTTGGGAGGCCTCAACATGGCCGAAAATATATTTGCAAGTGTGTGTGTGTATCCTGGTGCAAATGTATTTAAGGGTCCTCAACATGAGCCCCCGAAAATCAATCAGCAGCGCCCCCTAGAAATCATATGTCGCATGAAAAAGTCTCAGGCTCTAAATGTGCTCTAAATTAAACAAGAAGTCAATCATCTTATTTTAAAGAAGCAGCATTGCAATTTTGCCAGTCACAATTTTTTTTTTAAGAATGAGCCCCAGACACCAGTCGTACTGAAAAACATGACATTGAACATGAGCCCCAGTCAGAAGTACCGCTCGGCTTTTTTGACGATGGCGTTTGTCGACCGTCCCATCTCAGCTCAATCGGCGACCAACTGCAGCGTGAACAACGGCGACTGCGACCACGAATGCACGGAGAGCGAGGACGGCCTACGGCGGACGTGCAGCTGCGTCGACGGCTACAAGCTGCACGACGACGCCAAGAAGTGCATCGCCAAAGGTGAGGAAAAAGGCGCCGGCAAATCGGCAAAAGACGTGGACTCCACCCAATCGGCGTCACGTCACGTGTGCGCAGGGTCGTCGTCATGCGGGCAGCTGCTGATCGGACGCTCGTCCTACACTAAGCCTATGGACGGCCTCATGCCCTGGATGGTGGGCGGGGAGGTGGGCAAGAAGGGCGAGAGTCCTTGGCAGGTGAGCAGCAGTGCAGATCAGTGGCCCGTTTCGAAGTATTGATGAAGAAATGGAGTAAGATTGTAAAGTTTGCTCTATATCTAGTGCAGTGGTTCTTAAACTGGGTTCGGTGAAACGGTCTCAGGGGTTCGACGGAGCCTCTGCGGTGTTGGTCAAGACGCACCCGACTCTATGTTAGTTATGACACGCCCTCTTGGCCATCACTGACTGCAGGTGATCACATGACATTGCTTGTCCAATCAGTGCTGCGGGAAATTTCGTTCGCTCAGTCGTAGACATTTGACTGTCATGATAGTACGTCGTAAAATAAAAAAAAACTTAAAATAAAAAAAATGTACTTACTTTTTCTGTTTTTAATAAATGTGTTTTTTTTAATATCTTGAATTTGTAAAAAAAAAAAAAAAAAATTCACTAATGAGGGTTTGGTGAATGTGCATATTAACTGGTTGGGTTCGGTACCTATAACAAGGTTCAGAACCACTGTTGTAGTGTTACCATTTTTGTGTATTTTCCCAAAATAATCCCCCTGGGTAATTTTAATGCACGGCACTGTATTGGGAAAGGATGTGACGTCAAGTGTGGGGTGTCCCTTGCACCCACCGGTTGCTATTGAGTGATACGCCAAATCGTCTCCTGTGGATTGAAATCCATCTTTTATTTTTTTACTCGCTAGGTGACCCTAATAAGCCGTCGTCATGAAAAAAAAAAAAGTCCACTGCCTGGCAGGCAGTAAGCAAGCGGGTCAGCGCCGCCCACTGACGTGCTTGGTGGCCATGAACTTGGGCATCCAGACTCAGCTGATTTATTTATTTATTTATTCAAAGGGAAAGGATGGAACCTGACCCCACATCACAGACCGGCTTATACCTTCAAATGCGGTTTCTGATGATTTATTATGCGCTGCAGCACCGGCGTCATCTGACGCAGAGCAAGCAACATGGGCATTGTTAGTGATGGATTGACTGACCTTCCGTCAGTATTGACGATGGAAAATTGCGAGAATGACTCCGATTCATACGATAGTATGTCGTATCTCAAGGCAGCGTGCTCCTACAATTTGGGCAGTAATTACTGTACCACCGTTTTCCTGCCAGGTCCTGCTGCAGAACGCCAAAGGTCGTTTCCACTGCGGCGGCGTGCTGATTGACCAGAACTGGGTCCTGACGGCCGCCCACTGTCTGGAGAACAACCTGCGGTTCCGAGTCAGACTGGGTGAGAGCGTGATAACGACTAATTATTTGTTTCTCAGGGGAAAAAAAAAAACTCGGCCGGAGTCCACAAGTTTTTGCTTTTGTCTGTCTTTCTACTCAAAAGTGCATGAAAAGAAAATGAACCGTGTCATGTTATGTTCTCTGTCTCTGCGAACAAAGCTTTTTTTCTTGTCGTCTTCATCAGCAACCTCAAAGTCCTCAGGGCAAAAGTAATAACCAACCACTTGTCACCAGATTGACGTGTGATTAAATTAGTTAGAAATAGTTCCTAATGGGAAATTATTATAGATTTGATTTTCGACTACCGTATTTTCCACACTAAAAGGCGCACTGGATCATGAGGCGCACCTTCAACGAATGGCCTACTTTGTAATTTTTTTTCCATACATTGGGCGCACCGCATTATAAGACGCAATCTACAATGCATCCACTAGATAGAGCATTGTAGCATTCAAGGAAACGTCAACAGAGCGATCGGATGTCAGTAAGACATGTCTCGAGCGAGGAGCCATTTTGGGGTCGAAATATTACCGTAATGACCATACACAAGGCGCATCGGATTTTAAGGCGCGCTGTGAGCTTTTAAGAAAATGGAAGGCTTTTAGGTGCGCCTTTTAGTGCAGAAAATACGGTAAGTTGTAATGTCCCGGTTTTTGAAAATCGGGTCACCCTATTTGAGACTTTTAAATGGCAGCAGAATTGTGCTAGAAATGAGTACGTCACCGAGCGAGGCAATGCAAAACTGACATCCTGTGCGAATGCGTTGGTTGCCCCCAGGCGACTATGAGCGTTTCCGCGACGAAGGCACCGAGGTGATGCTGAAAGTCAGCAAGGCCTTCCCACACCCCGACTACGACAGCAACACGGTGGACAACGACATCGCCCTTCTGCGCCTGGAGAGCCCGGCGCCCTTCTCCGAGTACATCCTGCCAGCGTGCCTTCCGAGCCGGAAAATGGCCGAGGCTGTCCTCCACCGCAACGGCACCCAGACGGTGGTGACGGGCTGGGGCAAGGAAAGCCAGGAAAGCCAGCGCTTCAGCTCGGCGCTCAACGTCATCCGGGTGCCGTTGGTCAGCCGCGACGTGTGCGCCACCCACATGTCGCACAACATCTCGGAAAACGTGCTGTGCGGAGGCATCCTGGGCCAGAGCATGGATGCCTGCGAGGGGGACAGCGGGGGCCCCATGGTGACTCTATACGCCGACACCTGGTTCTTGGTGGGCCTGGTGTCCTGGGGGGAGGGCTGTGGGCGCCAGGACAAGCTCGGCATCTACACCAAAGTGTCCAACTACAACGAGTGGATCGACAGCGTGCGCCAGGACTGGGACAAAAGCCCGCAGCCACCAGAAGCCTGATGTGCAGTTGAATAAACTCATTTACGCTCGACACAAGCGTGTTCCTGTGTTTTTATTCATTCCGAGTTGCAGTTCTCCCTAAAAGGCTGCGAGATACTAAAATGGGCAACTTCCTGTTACATTTTGGCTGTGGGTCTTTGAGACTTTTTTGTGCGTCCTGTTATAAAAACATATTCATCCAGTTTTGCGTCAAGTGGAGAAATGGGTGACAATTTTTTGTTGTTGTGTTTTTTGACCTTTTTTGTTAATTAATGTACATATCACAGAGAAATCCCAAAACCTCATTCGCTCACAGGATCGTGAGAGGCGGGAGGCGGGTTTTCAGGGGTGGGTGATGATGAGCTTGTTTGGCATGGTTGTGAATCTCGCCTCCTCCTCAGCTCGCCCTCGTATCGCTGCAGCTGAGCCAGGAAGCTGGGATTGGGGGCGATCACGGGACGGGCGGCCTTCACTTTCTGTCAATGGCAAATGGAGAGTAAGGTGATAACTGTGCCCGCCCAACATCTTTATCACGGCCAAATCTCAAAAGATGTCAAATGTTGACTCCATGCTCTACATTTGGTGACTTGGGGGGGAAAGAAATACAGCTTGGTGAGTTAGCATCTCACGTCTTGTTTCGGATATCGCCTTCCCTTGGGCCTTGTTCGGGTGAATTCCATAGTAGATTTATAGAAGTTCAAGCCCGGAAATTCACGACAAATGGCTGTTCAAATAAAAATGGCTTACTTCCTGTGTGATTATAGATATGAGTTCTTGAGACTTTTTCCGGTGTCCTGATATGTTAAACATGGCCGCCCAATTTCATGTTGATTGTGATTGTCCGACTTGTCTGACTAATTCCCTGTAGCTCGGTCAAGCTGGTGTCAGAAGATTTTTTTTTCCCTGCAGCGATGGCTGTTTGAAAGTGCTCTATAAATACAGTTGACTTGACTTGAAACTTTCCAGGGGGTGCTATTAAGCGACTTATATTCGATTGAGACAGATTTTCACGAGCACACGGGTGAGTGCGTAAAACAAAAGCAGCCCCGACCTTGAGTGCGTCCGCCAGCGCCGCCTGCTGGTGCTTCATGAGATACGCAGCACAGACGGTGGCCGAGCGGCTTCGCCCGTTCTTGCAGTACACCAGACTGCGACCGCCCTTTAGCGCCTCGGCGTGAATGGCATCGGCGCAGGCGTCCAAGTGGCTGTAGATGTCATCTTCAGGGCGGTCACTCACGGCTACTCGCGCGACGGTGACATGTGCGTCAGGAAAAGGCTGCCGCCGCGTCACGTTGATGCAGTGCGTCACCGCCTCTCGCTGGAGCAGCTCGGGACTGCAGGCCGCCCGAGCGTTGCTGATTGCGAGGGAGTTGGTCACCTGGCACAGAGGCTGCATGGCCTTCTTCCTCCTCTCCCTCCTTTTTCTCCTCCTCACTGTCGACAAACGAACGGACGGACAGCAGGGCAGCAATCGCCATCTAGTCTAATTTTCCTTTCACTAACAACAACATGGCAGGTCAACGGGACTAATGGATTAATTCATGAGTTGATTCTTAATTGACAACAATATTCATTCATATGTGTCATTAATTTCGTACTTTTATTTTTAGAGAATTTAAAAATAAGCTTCCTCTCTTGGAGATATTAGTGAGACGTGACGTCATTAGTGCGATTTTGACTTGGCAGTTAAAACAGATTTAAAACTGTCCAAACCAAGATACACATGCTGGTACAAAAACAAGATCTCAGGCACACTCTGACTAGTTGCGGTTAACAAAACGAGCATGAAATGAAAAGGTAACTAACAGACGTGACAAAGTCGACACTCTAGTGGCCTCCTTCGGGTTGTTGTCTTCCAAAAGTGACGTCACGTGATTGGCAAGGTCAGATGTTGCCTACCCCGTTGGCCTCTGGGTCCTAAAGTCCATAATGTTCAGACACAACTTTAGCCCACAAGTGGGAAGGAATGAAGTCCCAAAGTGGGTTTTGCTTTTGTGGGATATGATGAATACTTATTTTTTTGGGCAATTTTAACGACAGTACCTGCATTTCATAACATTGCAGGTTCAGGGGGCAATTACTTTTTCACATTGAGACAGGTTGTTGTATATATATATATTTTGTGTCTAAATAAATGTAATTGGCATTTAGAAACTGCATTTTGTATTTCCTTGGGATGTCACTGTGTGATATTAATTTTTTTTTTTGATGAACTGAAATCTTTTTGTGATAAACATGCAAAGATCAGAAAATCAGGAAGGGGGCAAATACTTTTCCACCATACTGTATTTGATGATTGAGCTGGAAAAAGTCCAGGTTGGCTCTTGTACTTAAAAAAAAAGTCCTATCAAATAACAGGGTGGGGCCCCATGAGGATGGGGCCCGGGGGGCGTGGTACAAGGCCAGTGTGTACGTGTGTTTGTGATACTAGGGAACATGAGTTTGTTTTCTTCTGCAGTCCTAATGTGTAACTGCACATCCGCTGCATTATGTATTAGCTATTTATATGTATTAGCTATAAGGTGTCATTTATTATGTCTTTCTTTTTTGCAACAAGCATGCACACACAGTGCAGGAGATATGGAGTAAAGTCAACAAACCATGGAAAAATATTTAATAGGGAGGGATTAAAAGAAGTGTAGCAGGAAAGAAAAACAATGTTAATCAAGTTATTCTTTGTTGGAAGTTGATCTGTATATATTTTATTCACATTACTAAGGTGTTATGCAAAGGTGTACTTAACATTTTTTTATATACTAATGACATTATCTATAGTCATAACGTAGAGTTGAGGAGGCACAACAAAATTGTCTTCTTATTGTGGTGTTGTAAAATAAAGTAATTGAGAAGCAAATGACTTAAGTCATTTCTAAATGTGTACTTCAGCTTCAAGTAGCATCTTCAGTGCAGGTACTTTCAACAGTTGTTTTTTTTTTTTTTTGGACAAAAAGTATCCGTACTCTGCAATTGGGGCCAAAAGAAGCACATTGAAAAGAAGAACAATATGAGTGATTTATTGTCAAATCATCACGCGTGCAAACAGCAAAAGGATGATGTCGAGTTTGTGGTTGTTGGTACACTCATCACGTCAGAGAAAAGCTCCAAATT
Organism: Hippocampus kuda; assembly: GCA_901007745.1. Lineage (NCBI taxonomy): Eukaryota > Metazoa > Chordata > Actinopteri > Syngnathiformes > Syngnathidae > Hippocampus > Hippocampus kuda. The sequence goes on along the minus strand of CAAKHF010000976.1, from coordinate 11,986 downwards.
CAAACTGGATTGTTTTTACACACTAATCCTTTTTGTCTTGAACATAGTAGTCCTTTATTTTGGCAAAGTTGCAAAACAAACAAGCAAAACTAAATCAAAGGTTGACTCGACGCAACTGTCCTTCCATTTGGTGTTGACTTTTTGTCTTCTTCACTTTGTAGCAACGTTTGCATAAAAGCCTCATGAAATATTTACAAATAACGCAACTGATTAAGACTTGTGCCGTGAAAAAGAAAGAAAGACGACAACACGCTTCAGCTCGTCAGCCGGACAGCCAACGTGGCGACGCAAGTTTTAGTGATCGCGTGGCAAACAAAAGGCATTTGAGCAACCAGTCGCCAAAACTCGCCAGTACATCTGCTTCGTCATCGTGAACGACAAAGTCACTGGACGGCACCAAAATGCAGTCTTGATGCCCGAGCGCCTTTTCTTCTTCTGTTTCATTGTCTGCAAGTCATATGTGGCGATAGAGTAAAGTCAAGTCATTGGAAATGCAGCGACAGGAAATGTTGGAACAAGAACTAAACGCAGATGGAATAGTACGGAACCCATTTGCTCACTTGAACGAATTTTACTCGCTTGAGGAATCTCGTCAGTTCAACCCAAGACATCAAATTCCAGATTATTATGGCACACGTGCGACTTCCTAAATTGCACTTGCGAGACACACAAGGCGTGCGTGACTCACGTAAGTTACTCACACACTTTAGGTAGAAAATTCAAGATTCATAAGATGCGACTGCCCAAGTTGCACCTGCGAGATATGTAAGGCGCATGTGGGACTTACGAACGTTGCACGGAGGAGACACATTGAGCGCATATGTGACTTACACACCGGGTGCGATTTAGTAAGTGGCGCTTGTGAGATACGCAAGGCAGGTGTGGGAGACTCGCCTTACATGTGAAATTTAACCTTCGTAAGACATCCGGACTCAACTTCCAAAGTTGCAATTGCGAGATACGTAAATTATGTCGACGCCAAAGTTTTTGTGCAACTTTTTAAGTTAAATAATTCATGCGTGTGAATTAAAAAAGTGCGCTCACAAGATATACAAATCGTGCGGGCGTTTTCTGTAGCTCGCCAACAACGCAGGGCACCCGGACAACTTGTGTATCAGGTGCATGCGACTTCATAAACTGCAGCCCCAACTTAAAAAAAGTGTGACTGCAAAATCGTAAGTCTCACTCATGAGATCCGCAAGGCACGTGTTACACGAATCTTGCCCGTGCGAGTTATACATTTTCAACATGTCCTTTACGCAAAATAAAAGAATAAAACATGTCATCGTCATTGTGAGAACAACTGGCTGTCACGTCATCTAATCCGAAATGTCATGGCAGTGAAAGCAGAGCATTTGCACGTCAGCCTGCAGGGGGCGCAAAGCGCACTTGAGCTCAGGGATTGAGCTCCGCCTCCTCACACAGTCAACTATGTCATCATTCAAGAAGAAAAAAAAAAAGTTGGGGGCAAAGTTGTCTTGGAAAAATCAGGAAGGATGCGCGCACACGGAGCGAAATCGCCAAGCGTGGATGGGCGTCGCAGCAAAAACAAGACGACTGGCGACCGAATCACTTTCTTCACCCGCAGGTGACAGCGTCGCAGAAACTCGTCCCGGGAGGCACATGCGCCCGACGTGAAAAGCGCGAGTGCAACATCCAAAACTGTGAGTAAAACGCACACGCTAATGCGTATTTGGGAGGCGCACGCGCCACTTAGGAAGTCATGTGCGCACTATACGTTTCTAACGAGGAAAACTTTGTATATGACCAAAGCGACTTTCTCAGTTGTGTGCACAAGATGCCCAAGTCATGGAAATCTTGCAGGCGCAACTTCCGATGTCACATGCTTCTTCTTAACTCATTCACTCCCAAAGACGTTTTGAAACGTCTTTTCAGACTTGGTCCAGAATTGGCTGGAACTGAATGAGTTAAATATCAGTCGCGTGATGCAAAAGTTGCACTCGCACTTGACACATCGAAGTACAAATTATGCAAGCAACGTATCTCACAAGCGCGCAACTTACGTCGTACACGCGTCTTACATATCTCACAAGGTCAAACGTGCCATTCGTATCACACGCAAACGCAACTTAATCAGCTCTGCGCCGGAGATACACATAACGTGCGCACGATTTACATATGTCGAGAAGCCTACTTATTCAGTGGCATGTGCGCCTTCAGAACGCGGGCGAGCACAGCGGCCTTTGCCAACCGCGGTCGGCACTCAGCGAGGACGAAGATCAGGAGTGGTCCATGGGTTCGGCCCGCTCCCCGTCCTGGCTCTCCATGTCTTCCTCCTCCTCGGCCTTCCCGCCGGCATCTTCCTGCCCACCAATGGTCCGTCCGCCGGGCGCGGGCTGTCGGCGCAGGTGTCGCTCCACCGAGGCCTGGATGGAGGAGACCATTTCCTGCAGTTTGCGGCGCTGCTGCTCCATGAGGACGGGGTCCAGGCCGCGGCTGTCCTTCATCGTCATGAAGCCCGGCGCCATGCGCACCAGCTCGCGCCCGGCGCTCTCCGGGATGTGGGACGGGTCGGGGGGTCCGCCGCAGGACACGCCGGCACTGAGGTCCACGCCGCCGCTGTGCTGGCGCGCAATGGGCCGGCGCTCCAGCGGCGGAGGGGAGGCGCCGCGGCTACCCAGCGAGTGACCCTTTCCCTGGAAGGCCTGGACTGCATGTAGCTGCTCCTTCTTGCGCACCGCGCCGCCGCCGCCCAGCCGCAGACCGCCGTGCGACGGGCTGCCCTCCCTGCTGCCGGAGGCGTCCGAGCGCAGCTGCGCCAGCGCCTCCTTCACGCGCTCTTCCACTTCGCCGCACACCTCGAAGTGGCCGGCGGTGTCCGCGCACAACTCGACGCGGGCCGCCGCCGCATTGTAGACGAAGGTGCGACCCGTCAGGTGCGGCAGTGTGCAGTGCTTCCCGTTCATCAGGCCTAAACACACACAGGCACCCGGGTCATGTTGGACCCAAACCAGGCTTTTTTCGGTACTGTCCAGTGAAACTCTTCTACAATGAAACCTACATGGGCGAAAATGCCCCCTAGTGTGAAAAAATCTTCATGCATTAACACTATTCCCACTTTCCTGCCCCCCACACAATGAAAAAAACACCCTGTTGCGTTATACGAAATCTTTTTCTCTGCTCTTGCCTCCCGACGAGATTCACTACAACAAAGTCTAATCCAACAGCGACCTCTACTGCTTCGTTCGGAAATGGCAACAGCAACCACCACACTGGTTTACACATGTGCAGTAGTCCAGTAGTAGGCCAAGACATTTGATCCCAGGATGAATCTATGGCAAAGTGATGAAAAGGCCAAAGTACAGAGGAAAAAAGAAAAAGAAACACACAAGCTCATGCGTGAAGCCGAAAGGAGCATTCTAAGATGTTTACGTTGAAGAAAGCACCTTTACATACCCATGTCCTTTTTGACGATGTTGTAGAAGACGCCGCCCTGCTGGAACAAGTGTGGCAGCTTCTTGGCATACGACCACACGTCCTCGCCTGCAACAACATCACAGACTGTAAGCTTGGCACAAGCTAAGAAGAAGCGTAACGTCGGGTAAGGCCGGGCCACCAATCGATGTTGGCGATCAATTCAACGTTTCTTCCGGAGTTCAAAGTGTCAGTTTGACATCTCATTTTAGGTTCAACGTTTCTTGAACACAGAGATGCCTGTTTGATGTCAAAGTGGCTAAATTGTAGAGATTTCAGCCGCATAACCGGTAACTTGACTTGTCCTCCATGAAGGTTTTAATCTTTGTGCCTTTTCAAAATAAAACATTTGCAACATCGGCTTTTACTTTGGGAAAGAATGATGAACATTTTTTGTTGATTTTCCAACAGATGTTATGGATATAAACCAGTAACTGAATCCTCATCAATATACGCTTGTGCAGTGACTACACTCGTCAATTTTAAAGTTTTTAATCAAGGGACGGAAACGATATATATATTTTTTAATGAGATTCATCAATGACTCAAACAAATATTGGAATGATTAATTGATGATGAAAATATTTTTTTAAAAATTGTCAGACGCAGCACTCGTCAGGCTGCTTGTGATTTTTACAGTGCAGCAACGACCTTTGACATGTTTGGCAGGCCGGACGGCGAGGCGTCCAGCTGCCTGAGTCAGCAAACGCACGCGCAAACTGAGCTAAGCGATTGTACGAACCAAAACACGGAGGCACTGTCTGGAACGTAATTGAATCAATCATCAACCCAATTCATTTCTCTTAATTTGCAAGGTACAGGGCATGCTCACCCATCAAGGTCGCCAGCAGACACAGTGAGGACATCTCAAGGTCAATGCTGTCTTGAAGGTCACGCTCACTCATCCTGGCCAATGCCATGTCATCCTCATTCTCTAGCGGCGGCCCAGAAGTGGGCGCGGCCTCCTCGCCGGCGCCTTTCAGGATTTCCAGCGTGACCCGGTCGCCATGCCTCAGCGCCACCGGCTCCTTTTCGTGGCCGGCGGCTGGCGGCGGCAGCTCCCGAGGGGGGAAGCCGTAGCGGATGCACATGTGGCCCGGTGCCACCCCGAAGTGCTCGGCGATGCTGTTGCGGAGGTCCGAGTAGGACGCGTGGGGCCCCAGCGTCAGGGTGGCCGTCCGGCCGTCGCTGGCGCTCACGCGGATTTTCTTTTCCCCGCCCGACTGCGCCGGAGCCGCCGGGGACTTGGTGGGGGTGGCCGGTGCCGAGGAGGGCGCGGGGGTCCCTGGTGAGCGATCCTTGGGATCCGGCTTGACACGCTCGCGGCGGCGCTGCAAGACCGGGGCTCGGTTGCTGATGCTCTGCTGGAGGTCACGCTCAGCCTTGCTCATGGTCAGCTCCTCCTTGTGGAGGGTCTTGCCTTTTGGCCCCGTCAGGATGATCTTGGTGGGCAGGTCTGCCGTGGGTGGCGCAGAGCTCTCCGCAGCGGCGGTGATGCGC